>APFE030070928.1:51062-71817 GCA_000404065.3 Pinus taeda | reverse complement strand
AAATAAGAATCGATTTTATTTCTTGTTTTAAGTAGAAGCTCCGAATTCTCTCCGAAAGGTATAACTCAGAAGGAAGACCAGGTTCACGTAGGATAATTCGATAACCGCAACTCCCTCCAGCTATGTACCAGCTAACCATACCACGTGCATTGCATGCAAGCCATGTGGCATCGTAGCTAAACCTGAAACTCATACAAGCGAGAAGACCCTGAACAAACTGAGATTTAACCAGAAGCTCAAATCACCATATCGGTTTGCTTGGCGGTGTTCTTCTGTACGTTTCTTCTTCTGTTCCCGATGGAGGATCCAACAGGAGGCCATCAAGATGGGATCAGACACACTTGCTTCTCTGTTGCAGGCGTCTATCAAAACAAAATCCCTCACAGAGGGAAAGCAAATTCATGCCCGTATCGTCATCACTGGTCATTCTCAAAAGGTAAATCTGGGAACCAAAATCGTTAATCTGTATGTTGCCTGTGGTAATATGGGAGATGCGTGTCTAATGTTTAATAGATTGGGAAAATGGAATCTGCCTGCATAAGAGGAGAATGTTGAATGCATTGAATTGGGGTTTGTTGAATGCCAGGATTTGAATGCCAGGGAATGAAGTTAGGAGAAAACCCTTTTGGTAAAAATCGGACTTTCGGGTTCTGAGGACGCAATGCCTCTGATTGTGGGGAGTGGATTCAAGATTTTGGTAGACTCAGGCGTTCGCTGTGCGTCGACTGCAACCGAGTTGGTTTTTCTGGTTAATTGTCATGGCGTACTAAATTCTTCGTGAATGTTGAAGGCATAAAGAATTGAAACATGGATTTTTTTTGCGTTTTTAGATTTTTTGTCTATTAAAGCTGTAGCAAATAAATTTCCAGGAATTGCAATAATAAATCAGTTTGAATACAGAGAGTACTATTTGCTTTGCGATAATAATTCAGTTCCTGATTATGGGCCTGGGCCTGGTAGAAAAGAACGGAGCGAGAACAGGGCAGGGAGCAATCATGCCTGGTGAGAATTTCTTGCACCTGCATCAACAGGTAACCATTAATGTATGAATGCCAATCTGTCTTTAAACATTGCAGGGGAGAGGCTTGGTGTATGGTTGACTCTGTTTCCAACTGTTTATCTATCAGCCGGGACGGCAACTGCCCTGATATTGATCGGTGGAGAGACGATGAAGCTGTTTTTCCAAATTGTTTGTGGCCCAACTTGTGGATCCAACCCACTTACTACAGTGGAATGGTATTTGATTTTCGTGTCCCTTTGCATTGTTCTGTCTCAGCTACCTAATCTTAACTCCATAGCAGGACTCTCTCTTATAGGTGCTATAACTGCAATTACCTACTGCACTATGGTCTGGGGTTTGTCCATAAGCAGACCTAGACCCTTGGGGATATCTTATGAAAACTTAAAGTCCAAGACAGACACTGCAACAACATTCTCAGTCTTGAATTCATTGGGAATTATTACTTTTGCCTTCAGGGGTCACAATCTTGCTCTGGAAATACAGGTACTGTACTTTTGTAGCAGCATAGACCTGTGTTTCCTTATGATCGCTTATCTTTGTCTACATTGTGTAGAGAAGGTTACATGTTGATAGCTTACCTTATCGATGATCTTTCTTTCCCGTGAGATTGACTAGGAAGCTGTATCTGAAATGCAGGCTACTATGCCATCTAGTCTCAAGCATCCTGCCTCTGTACCAATGTGGAGGGGAGCAAAGGTTGCTTATTCACTCGTGGCCATGTGTGTATTCCCCATTGCAATTGGAGGTTACTGGGCTTATGGAGATTTTGTAAGTATCAACCACTTGCCTTCTCAAACTCGTATTTGAGTAAAATCTTAGATGCTCCGACTTTCTATATCTTATTGATCTATTATATCGCAGTAAATCTAATGCTGCTAATTTATTTCTTCATGGTTTGTTATGCCAAGTTGCCAACATATATTTTCCTTCGGTGCCTTGGGAACCTACATCATTCAAATTTTGTTGTTAATTAGTTGCCCTCATAATATTTTCATTCATATCGCTGTGCATATCGCTGTGCATATCAATTTGACCAGTTTTGCACCATTATACGATGCCTGGAATTCCCTGCCTGGTAAGAATTTCTTGCACCTGCATCAAAACTTCAGGTAATCATTTTGATAGAGCTTAAAGAACACACAACATGATTGAAATATGTATGCATTGATTTGACTGATAAAACTGAAACTGAAAGTAAAACAGTTCGATTGAACGAGAGAGACACAGGCTCTTTGCATGTAGATTCTTAATAAAAACAAAGCTGGAAAAATAACATTCAGACATAGTAGTTACAGATTATCCAGGGAATCTTTAATCAATAAAAGCGATAAAACTAGTAAACTTTAGGGTAACTCTGGTAAATAAACAAAGTAGAATTCGCACGCTTTGTTCCTTTCTTCGCAGGAAAGCAACAAGCTGTTTCTTCTCCGCCAAGCAAGGCTACTCTGATTCAGCGGTCATGCCTTGATCTTACAGACTCTCCACGTTTGGCTACGGATAACAAACAGAGATCATTTTAAGGCAGGCCGTTGTTCTCATGCAAATTACTGTTTTGACACGGCACTGCAGGGATTGTTCGACACGGAAGGGCAATGTTGACACGGCAGGGCCGCCATGGTTATGGTTTAACATAAGTACAAGTTTTGTTAGTTCTCCTAACATTAAATGTTAGGAGATTAATGCTAATGTAAACATAGCATTAGTTCATGAACTCACTGTCATGCTATATGAACTCACTGTCAAATGACCTTGTCCTAACTTTTGAGCCCGTATACCTGCCCGTATGCCTCGTTTTGAGGCCAAATAAGATGGAAAATCCGTTCATTGGTTAAAAGAAAAAGAAAATATAAAATATCGTGCTGGGTTCTTGTTTCATGAAATGAACTTTGTTTTAAGTTATATAACGTTGGTTGGTTATCGTGCACGTTGGTTGGTTATAGTGCCAAAGTAATGCTAGCTTTCCAAATCGATTACTATAGTCCCTGGCAGCCCGGAAGGGCAGGGACTAATAAAACATATTTTTATTCATTAGTGAGTTAATAATATTTTCTTAGGCAAAATATTATTAAAAAAAAAGTTGCATTGTAATATATTAGTATATTTTCTTATTAAAATAGAAATTCCAACGCGAGCTTTATCCATCAATTTGACAAAAAAGCGAAATTTGTAAAAACGGATATTGCGCTAGACTTATCCTAGCCCACCATTACCAATTAACATTTTAATCCTTGGCATAAGTAGTAATAATCCATGAGACTGTGACTGCGTTTCCAGCTAGGCTATACGGGGTGTTTAGGTCGTGGCGAGGGACCGTGTACCCAAGCTACCCACCAGCGACGCATCCTCGTATCGGCAAGAACTAACGGGCATACTATAGGGTATTAAATGATCGGCTACATGTGCCCTTGTTAGCTCTTTAACACGCGCGTGTGTATTTTTTGTTTATTTATCACCTCGCACACGTGTTAAAGATCTAACGAGGCCACATTTAGCCAGGCATTTAATGCCCTATAGTATGCATGTTAGCTCTTGCCTCCTCGTATCTGCCAGCAAATAAGTAGTACCCTCTGCTACATTATACACCCCAGGTGCACTACCCTCCGCCTCCCGCTGATCACTGTTAGAAAAATTTAGGAATTTAATTTTCGTTTTTGCAGAGGGGAGAGGTAGAGAGTTATGACTTTAGCGAAGCTATTTTCACGAAACTAGGTTCGGGCACTGCGAATTGCGAGGCTACTTCCCAAACTTGGATTTCGCGCACCGCGCAGCGATTTCAGAGACTTATGAGCAATATTTACTCACGGCAAAAATGAGGAAGTAGGTTTTGGAGAAACACAATAAAAACTTGGTATTGAATTCTAAAACATGAAATACAATTAGATGAGACTGCCGCTCATTCATAAGTAAAATAAAAGTTATAGTGATTTAAACTTATGCGGAATAACACACAGTAAAATAGAGTCACTATTGTTTTCAGGTGCCCACCAAAATTTGCTTCACCATTTTCTCCATAGAGACTTGCACTATTTTTCGTACTTCTTACTCTCTAGCCTCTCTACATTGCTAAAATGAGTTTTACATTCATATTAACTCAACACACAATTTTTACATTTAATTCATGAGAGAGAAAAATAATTAATATGAAGTTGTTGTTGAGTGTGTTCAAATCGCGTAGGAGTTTCTCCAGTGTGGGCAAAGGTTGTTGAATGAATGCTTGCCCATATCTATTTACCAAAGTACATAACTTCTTTAATTGCCTTTGCTGAGTTTTTGAATGGTTCGCGTTTGACTTCAGACTTTCTATCTTAAATCAAAGATGCAACCTGCAAAAATACATTTGACAGGTATTTTCTGTCACGCTGTTTATTGCGGTGGTTAGGATTATTATTTCTGACACTTCCCCTTAATGACAACTGCCACCATTGACAATTCCCAAATAGTGACTGAGATAAACAAAACTTTCCCCTGCCAATGGCTTTGTGAAAATACCAGCAAATTGTTCCTGTGCCCTGCAGTGCTGCAACACAATTTCATCATTGTTAATCAACTCTCTAATAAGATGATATTTAACATCAATATGCTTGGTCCTCTTGTGGAACACATAATTCTTTGACAATGCAATTGCTGAGGTGTTGTCGTAGAAATAGTTGTTGCACCCTCTTGGTCATGACGAAGATCCCTCAACATCCTTCTCATCCAAACTACCTGACGCGTTGTTGTTGTTGCTGCGACATATTCAGCTTCTGTTGTTGACAGTGACACTATTGGCTGCTTCTTGGAGGCCCATGAAATGGCTCCAGAACCCAAATGAAAAGCATATCCTGACGTGCTCTTTTTGTCATCGATACTACCTGCCCAATCATTGTCAGTGTAACCAACTAGCCTGAAATCACTTGTTGCTGTGAACAAAATGCCATTTTGTTTTCTCCCATTGACATACCTCATAATCCTTTTTGCTGCTTGCCAATGTGTCTCCTTGGGTGTCTCCATGAACCTTGACACCAAACTTACTACATACATTATATCTAGCCTAGTGGTGGTCAAATACATCAAGCTGCCTATCATGTTTTTGTATAATGTCAGATTGACATTGCTGCTGCAATCTTCTTTGCTCAACTTCAACCCTATTACAGTTGGAGTTGGTGCGGAATTTTTGTTCTACATTTTAAACCTCTCCAAAATTTCTGCCACGTACTTTGCTTAAGAGATAAAAATGCCATTTTCTGTTTGCTTCACTTCTATGCCCTGAAAATATTTTAGCAATCCCAAGTCAGTCATTTCAAACTCACTCTTCATGACTTGTTTAAAATCAACGATGCAGAAATCATCATTGCATGTAAAGATCAAATCATCTACATATAAGACGACAATTAGAATCTTACCTTCGCTCTCTTTGATGTAGAGAGTAGGCTCACCATCAAATTTGTCGAAACCATTGTCCAACAAGTAAGCATTTATCCTGTTGTACCATGCGCGCGGTGCTTGCTTCAACCCATAAAGAGCTTTCTTTAATCGATATACTTTGTCTTCTTCGCCTTCAATCTCATAATCAGGCGGTTGTGCAACATACACTTCCTCTTTCAGCACTTCGTTTAGGAACACTGACTTTGCGTCCATCTGATACACTGTCCATTTATGCTACACAGCAATTGCCACAACTACGTGCACTGTCTCCATCTGCGTGACTAGCGCGAATGTCTTCGTGTAATCTCTTCCATGCTGCTACTTATATCCTTTGACAAGTAGCCTTGCTTTGTGCCTTTCAATCTTTCCCTCAATGTTGCTTTTGGTCTTATAGACTCACTTCACTCCAATGACATCTTTTCCTTTCGGAAGGATCACTACCTCCCATGTGTCATTACGTTCTATTGCTTCTAATTCTTCCCCCATTGCCACAACCCATTTTTCTTCTTTGACTGCCTCTTCAAAGTGAATTGGGTCATCTATATGACAAAATAGTGCGAATAAGGAATTCAGACCTGCACTATTATCAACTTCATCTTGCTCATAAATTTCATTTAAATTTTTGAATTTTGGCCTTCTTGTGCTTGCTGAAGATGGGCTTAATATGTCACTTGGTGTCGTGCTTCGTGGTGTGCCTGGAGAAGCACTTGCTTGGCTACGCGAAACTATCCTATTATTTGTTGATGGCGTTTCTCGATGTCTTCTTTGTTGCGCTTGAATATGAGTAGAGGGAGTCAGAGTTGAGGAATTACTTGCTGCTGTTAATTCCGCTCTGTCCTTATTTGGTATGCATGCTTTGACATTGACTGTCTTTTCTAAACCTCCATCCCATGCTTCCTCTTATATGAACTGCACATCTCAGTTGATTATGACTTTCTTGGTTAATGGATTGTAGAGTTTGTATTCCTTGGATTCATCACTGTATCCAACAAATATGCATTTCTCCCCCTTTCTGTCCAACTTCTTTATCAACTCATCTGGGACATGTGCATAAGCCACACATCAAAAACCTTTCATGTGACTGACATTTTGTTTTCTTCCACTCCATGCCTCTTCTGGAACGATGTTCTGGACACTTTTGGTTGGACGTCTATTCAAGATATATGTTGCACAAGCAACAAATTTAGCCCAATAGTCATCAGGCAAATGCTTCGTCTTCAACATACTCCTTGCCATCTCCATAATGGTCCTCTTCTTCCTTTCTACCACACCATTTTGCTGTGGTGTATATCTTGTTGTAAATTGCTTGTGAATTCCATGCTCCCTACAAAAACGAAGGAAATCATTTAAGATGTATTCACCACCTCTATCAGTCCTAAGGACTTTAATATAGTGTCAACTTTGCTTTTCAACAAGACCCTTGTATTGGCGAAAGCACTCAAACACTTCACTTTTCTGTTTTAGGAGAAAGACCCATGTCTTCCTTGTGTAATCATCTATGAAGGTCAATACATAGTGGTTGCCACCGATTGATTGTGTCTGCATTGGTCCACATAGGTATGAGTGGACAACCTCCAAAGGTGCCTTTGCCCTAATTGACTTTCCTGCTAGAAATGTCCTTCTATGTTGCTTGTCCAAAATACGTCCTTCACATATGTTGTCTGGTTTTTTTATGAGTGGTAAACTCTTCACCGTGCCTTTCCTATGCAGCAGATTCAGACCTCCAAAGTTGAGATGTCCAAATCTCAAGTGCCATAACCAGTTTTCATCGTTTACCTCTGCTTGTAAGTTTACTTGTGTGACAACTGCCCCTTTTCTTCCATTTTCTTGTGAGTTCATAGATAGTTGTGCTTGTGCACCTTCTTTTTGCAAATTTGATATTATTTTCAGGGGAAACATTCTATTGTCTATCATCTGAACCTTTGCAATCAACTGTCTACTTGGAGGCCTATCCAAAATTGTGCACACATCATTTTTGAAGAAGACATTGTAGCCTTTCTGCATGACCTGTCCAACGCTCATGAGATTATGTTTCAGAGCGGGGACAAAGTAAAAATCATAGATTTATTTCTTCTCCCCCTTCTTTGTTAGAATATTAACTCTACCTTTTCCCATGATAGAGACTTTGTTATCAGTCCCTAATGTCACTTCAAATTTCACTCTTTCATCTAGATCAGAAAACATTTCTATGTTTCCTGACATGTGGTTACTACACCCTAAATTTAGATACCACAGATCACTCTATTTTTATTGTGCTACATTACAAGCTAAAAACATGTTATCATGGTTCTGATTTTCTCTTTTGAAATTTACACTTGGTTTGTTACTAATATCATATTGCTTCTTTCTACATTCATTTGCATAATGACCATACTTCTTACAGTAATGACATTGAACTTGAGATTTATTGTACCTCTGACCTTGTGCTTGATTTTGGCTTGGGCGTTGACTTGGATTTTGATTGCTGCCTCTTTCATTTGAGCTTGAAGGGCTACTTTTTCCACCTCTGTGTGCACTTCTTCCTCTTCCACTAGCATATGACCTTCCTCTGCCTCAACCTTGACCAAATGATACTTGTGTCTTGAAGGCATGCTCCAATGAGAAGCTTGCTGCTCTATTCAATCTATGTTCATGAGAAATTAGTGATGCATTAAGCTCATCCACTGAGAACTGTGAGAGATCCTTTGTCTCTTCTATGGCCACAAGAATGGCCTCAAACCTTGCTGGCAAACTTCTCAAAACTTTCTCAACTATTCTTCTTTCCTTAAGTGTCTCACCATGAGACCTGATCTGAGCAACCAACCCACTTACATGTGTAAAAAATGAGTCTATATTATTAGACTCTTTCATACAAAGTATTTCAAAATCTCTCCTCAACATTTGCAGCTTTAATGTTTTGACTTTTGCCATGCCTTGGTAGGTTGTTTGGAGGGTGTCCCATGCTTGCTTGGATTTCGTTGTTGCTGCAACCCTTGGGAAAATACTTTCATGAACTCCTTGAAAGATATAAAACAGGGCTTTTGAATCCTTCTTCCTATTGTCCCTTAACACATCTCTTTCTTGTTGAGATAAGGCATTGTATGCTACTGCATCTACTGTTTCTTGAAAACCATTCTCTACCAAATCCCAAATGTCTTGAGAAAAAAACAAGGGCTTCATTTTAATAGCCCAATAATCATATTTTTTTGCCATTAAACTGAGGTATTTTAGGATTAGTCAAACTTGTGCTTGATGTTGCCATTTCTGAGCATAAAAAAACTTTCTACCTGTTTATAAATATGCTAAAAAAAAATGCGCGCTCAAAAAAAAAAATTTACTGTTAGTAAAAACACTAGTTTTTTACACTAACGGAGTTTAACCCGCTCTGATAGCATGTTAGAAAAATTTAGGAATTTAATTTTTGTTTTGGTAGAGGGGAGAGTTAGAGAGTTATGACTTTCGAGAAACTAGGTTCTCGCACTGTGAAGCTGATTTCATGGAGCTAGCTTCGTGCACAACGAGGCTATCTTGGATTTCGTGAAAAATTTAGGAATTTAATTTTCATTTTGGCAGAGGGGAGAGGTAGAGAGTTATGACTTTCGAGAAACTAGGTTCTCGCACTGTGAAGCTGATTTCACGGAGCTACCTTCGTGCACAACTAGGCTATCTTGGATTTCGCCTATGGTGCAGCTATTTCAGAGACTTATGAACAATATTTACTCACAACAAAAATGAGGAAGTAGGTTTTGGAGCAACACAATAAAAACTTGGTATTGAAGTCTAAAACATGAAATAAATTTACATGAGAATGCCTCATTCATCAAGTAAAATAAAAGTTACAGTGATTTAAAGTTACGCAGAATAACACACAGTGAAACAGAGTAACCGTTGTTTTCACGCGGCCACCAAAATTTTCTCCACCATTTTCTCCATAGAGACTTGCGCTCTTTTTCTTACCTCTTACTCTCTAACCTCTCTACACTACTAAAATGAGTTTTACATTCATATTTAACTCAACATACAATTTTTACATTTAATTCATGACAGAGCAAAATAATTAATATGATGTTATTGTTGAGTGTGTTCAGAATCATGCAGGTGTTTCTCGAGTGTGGGCAAAGGTTGTTAAATGAGTGCTTGCCCATATCTGCTTACCAAAGTACATAACATATTTAATTTCCTTTGCTGAGTTTCTAAATGGTTTGCGTCTGACTTCAGTCCTTCTATCTTCAAGCAGAGACACAACCTGGAAAAACACTTTTGACAGGTATGGCTGTTGTCAGGATATTTATTGTGGTGGTTGGGATTATTATTTCCAACAATTACTAGGCTTACCCTACACCTTAGCGGATAATGACTATAAATAAATATTAAGTATTGAGTATGTGATGTGTGATAGGCTTATGGTTTATGTGATCCAAACCCTAGACATTAATCTAAGCCTTATGTTATTTCTTTCATACTTGCATTTGTTTGTAGTTATTGAGATGTGATTCAAAACCTAGAGGTTAATCTATGCCTTCTGTTATTTATTTCATACTATGCATCTGTTGGTGGTTATTGAGTTTTTGATATTGAGTACCCAACCAACAACAATATAACATCCACTCCATCAAGTCGACCTGTTTATTGTTCAGTTAGGGTTGAACTGCTAGGATTGTGTGAAGTTTTGATTGCGGAGATATTTTACTAGGATTGTGTGAATTTTTGATTGCTGAGATATTTTATTATGGAATATATTTATAAATATATATCATTGGAATTATATTTATCAATGTTGTTGATATACACTAATAGGTGTATATGAAACATATATAAATTATATTAGTAAATGCAGTAAACATTTAAATTAACATAATAATTAATGTTAATGTGGAAATTGACTATTTGAACTTATTAATAAAAATATAAATAAAAACAACCATATTAATATACTTTAATATATATATATATAAATAAAAGTAGACAACAGGTATTAGATTGGTTCTTTCTCACAGGCACTCATTGATGTAAAGTCACAAGTTCAATTCCCCACCACTGATATATTCGACATGATGAAGATGTACCAAGCTTATGAAAAGAATTAATAATAAGACTATACCGTTATTACTAATAATACTTATTTATCTCTCCCCACAATCATCTTAATGATTAATATACATCTATTAATGTATTAATATAACTATCAATATCTTTTATATATACTCATATATAATCACAATATTATAATATAACATATATATAAATAATATGATATACGTATTATTAAATATTAATATAGATTAATAAACTGAAGTGTCTAATAATATTATAAACTCAAGGGATTAATATTATAAACCCAATGAACAATATTAGACTCTAAGATTTTTATTATAAACGCAAATGATTATGAACCCTAGCATTAATATTATAAATCCAAGGGAATAAAACACCTAGTATTATAAACCTTAGAATTATAAACCTTAACATTATTAACTTAAGGGATTAATATCATAAATCCAACCAATTAATATATAAACCCTACAATTATAAGCCTTAAGAGAATATTAAACCTTAAGATTAATAAAAATAAACCCAAGGGATTAATATTATAAACCCTTGGGAATAATAGACCCTATGGGTTGGTACTGAAGGAGGTCCTTTCTGTTCATATCTAGAGTCGAGACACAGAAGAAAAGCTAGGGTTTGAGGCTTCTGCAGGTGTTGAACTCCATGGAAGGGTACCAAGGAGGGAGCTCCGCTCCCTCCTACAGGCAGATCGTTGCCAACCGAGGTAAGAAACCAATAGAACATGTCAGAGGTCCTTTAGGAGAAGGGAAAAAGAACATGGAAGAGGAGCAACATTTTACCAAATCAAGGAGGAATAATAGCATAAAAGAAAATGAGGAAGAAGACAAGGAACAGGGAGCAAAAAACAAAGCACAAAAGGGGCCATGTAAACCCAAAGTTGAGGTCACACCTAGAGTAGTTTTAAATGATCTTGCTTTGCAGGTGCATAGGGACCACATGCGGACATATGCTATCATTTGCAAATCCATGGGATTATGGCCCACTGAAAAGGCATTGCACACATGGATTAAATACCACTGGAAACCAAAAGAAAGCATATACCTACATCTTCGGTCAAAAGGTTTCTTCACTGTGGTCTTTACAAATATTGCAAATAAAGACAAGGTGTTTCAAGGAGGGCCCTACTTCTATGCAGCAGAAGGCCTCTACATGCGGTCGTGGATGATGAATTTTGTCCCAGAGCAAGAGACTTTCACTTCGGTCGCAGTCTGGGTAAGACTCTACTCCCTAACTCTTGATTACTGGCAAATAGAATCATTATCTACTATAGGAAACAAATTATGGCATTTTGTCAAAGTTTTTGAGGCCACTAGAAGGGGAAAATACACTTCCTTTGCACGAATACGTGTGGAGATGGATCTCTCTGGAGCTCTACTAGATGACGTCATCTTGGAATTTTTTGATGAAGAATGGGTGCAAATAGTAGATTATGAACATATTGCTTTCAGATGTCGCAAGTGCCATGAGCATGGGCACCTATTTAGAGACCGCCCTCTCAGTAAAATAGAGAACATAAGTAAAGCTACCACAATGAAAGATACTTAAAGCTTTCACAAAGTGGGACATAGAGGAAAAGGGGGAAAATGGGGGTTAAAGCAACATCAAATAGAAGGGCAACATGCCAGTCTGAACGGGTTCCAAGTACTCAAAGAAGAAGAAGATATAATAAAAGTAGATCAGGTAATGGAAGGAAGCCCAATGGAGAAGGAGAAAGAAGAAGATAGTGAACAAACACAGGATAGTAATAAATAGAAAGAGACTTTGCTGAGGGATGTAGAACTAGAGATGGACCAAGAAATGACCCAGAGTGAGATGGAAATGGAGGACCATGAACTGCAACAGATTCTTGATAGAGAACACCTAGATCTAGAAGGGTTCTTGAAATAGGGGACCATGGGAGGGGTAGACTCATTACCTCAAGAAGAGTTCAACAGAGTACAACAACTGTTCCTATGGAAAACTCAAGCTAAAGGGTTGGAATGGCAAAGAAACAATGAAAGGCCGGGTAACAAAGGTGTGAAAACTATGAAAACCACACCAGGATTAGCACTTAGAAACCGAGGAAAGAAAAGAGGCAGGAAAAAGCAGAACGAGCTATTGGTGGAATGTGGAAAGCTAATGACATATTCAGGTAAGATGAAAAGCCTAACCAGCTACTCCTTTACAAATTTTTAATAATGAAGTTCACATGTTGGAATATCAGAGGTCTAGGTAGTAAAAGAAAACAAAGAATACTTCGTAATAGAATGAAACAAAAAGCTCTGGATATGATCTTTATCCAGGAAACTAAATGTTCCATTCAAAAAATAAAATAAATTCACAGCAAATGGCTCAATAGATTTGAGTTTCTAGAATTCAAAGCAGATAATACAGAACAAGGCATACTCACTCTTTGGAACCCCCAAAAGATTGGCCTAATAGATGTTAAGGCATCTAGGAATTATTTATGAGTGCTTATTCAGCCTGTGGAAGATAGGGAGACTTATCTGGTCACGAATGTTTATGGTCCTTAAAGAATGGATGATAAAATTAGGTTTTTAGATTCTCTTGTGGATCTAAGAGACAGACATGTAGGAGCCCCATGATCATGGGTGGGGACTTCAATATGATCAAATCACTTTCAGAGAAAAAGGGGGAACCAGAACTTTAAGCAAAGACTCTTCAGCATTTCAAACTTTAATTGATAATATGAAGCTAGTTGACACTAATGCAAGTGATGGTCTCTTGGAACAATAAAAGAGGAGGAGAGTCTCAAGTAGCCTCAAAGTTAGACAGATTCATAAACAAACCGAAGTGAGGCCATTTTACGAAAGTCCAGTTGTTTCATTTCTCTGCAAATCCTATGCTCAAAGATTTGTTAAAATTTTATTTCATCTATTGTATATTAAACAACTGATTTGGAAAACTGACTTGTCCCCTGAGGATCCTTAGTCCACACGAAACTGTTCGGTATGACTTTTGTGGCACCAATCATTTAATAGGAGGCTCAGATCTCCGTGGTAAGAGAAGGGTTCCATCACACCTGCAGCAACCGTCACTTGAATAGATCCATGCAAGCCAGCTGACCTTTGCATTCCGTAATGAGAATGGTAGAAATATGGTCCTTGCTGCACGATATCATGATATTATTATATAAAATAATTTTAACATGAGTGAAGTCAAACAATGATTTTTTTGCCGTCGGAATTTTATCATCATTATTTTATTTTTGTGGGATTTTGAAGTATTTTTGGAATCTGTAATGTAATGAGTTAAATTCAAACCATTGATATTTCTCTCAAATTTTAGAATATTTTTGAAATCATTAATTTATCTTTTGTTTTTTTTTAATATTTTTAAAATCATTAATTTATTTTCTGTTTTTTGTCTTAATTTGGAATATTTTTGAAATTTACAATGCAATAAGTTAAATTCAACTAACTATTATATGATAGACCATCTTCAATTCCATAACACATTTTAGGAATATTCCACAGTTGACTTTCTTATAATTTTGATTTTTTTTTTAATCTGCAATCAAATTAATGAAACTTTAAAAAACTTGAATGTTTACTCTATTTAATGTAAGTTTGAAATGACAATGTCATCCTTGTTTCTATGGAAGAATTCCAGAGTATTTCCTTATGTCATACTCTCTCTAATCTAACAAAGAAGAGGAGGTTGAAAGAATTCTCTTTAGTATCTTAGATACTAGAATATCTCTAAAATCTGAAATAGAGATGATGAAACTTTTAAAGACTTCATAAAGATAAAAGAAACATCTTGGTATTCCTCCCTTGATTGGGAGCATCCTTGACAACAATGAAGACAGCATTCAAGTTACCACTAGTGACTTTGATCCTTATACTTAATCTTATACTATGCTCCAATTTATTTTGCACTCTAATTTCACAACTCATCCTAATGGCCAACACAACCCACTTTTAGTAATCATATAATCTTTTTAGTCTTTTCAAGGTTATGATCTCCTACGCTTCCTTACAAAAAGTGCACTATTGACTATGATCTAGTCTCATTAATGAAATACTAATTTAAAATATTTAGTATAATCATATATATTCTAGTTATGATCTCGTAGGCTTCTTTGCAAAAAGTGCATTCTTGACTATCATCTAATAAAAAATTAATTTAAAATATTTAGTATATCTTTATATATTTAGTTTAAAGAAATATAATATTTAATATATAATAAATTTAAATCTTAAATGGTTTAAAAATAATAAAATTTTAAAATTTAATATGTTAATATAATTTAAAAAATTTATATCATTTAAATCATCACAATTTTGAGAAAAGTAAATGTAAAGTTCTACCTTTTCAAACTGGAAAACCATATCTAATCCATAGAGCACGGAGCTTGATCCTTGCACTCCCCAAAATTGGAGAGTGACAATCGTGGGTTGTAACTATGCAAGATCTTATGTTATTTTAATGTAAGTGCAAGTAGGGATAAGATTTGAAGGCTTACCGTGTTGGTAATTTATGGATTGACATTTTGTCAAACGTGTAGTCATTATTAAAATGGAAAAAATGGGGCTCGAACTTTTGATCGAACATGTAAGTCAAAATTTGATGGGCTCGAATTTTTATTAAACATTTAATTATCATTAAAAATTAATGATAAAAATGGAAAGCATAATATTTGATAATTTATGTTAATTTAAATTCATGTGGTTATAAAATAATATGGCTAATTTTTTATCAAATATGTAGCTATTATAAAAAACTAGTGATAAAATTTGGAGCTATTGCTTTGTTACATGATGTTTATGTTGATAGGTGTCTTTTTATTGGAATTGGTCACTTTAATCATTTTGTTAATTAATTTTTTTGATGGGATGGTGTAAATTGAAAGATGTCATTATATTCTCGTCGTAGTCACTCCATCAATGGATGAAATTGAAAGTGATAATCTCCTTGCATATCTAAATCAAGTGTTTAAACCCTACTTAAATTAAATTTTTACCAAATGATTATTTATCTCAACGTATTAGGGATTAGAGAAAATAAAATTAAAAAAATAGTGTGAAACATGCCTTTGAAATGCATGTCTATTTGCATTCTAAAACATATGAATGTTGAAACTTCGAGGAGTAAGGATAAGTTTTTGTGTCCTATCATTCTCATAAATGTTACCAAGTTATGTGACTATGAGTTAATATTCTCTTAAATGGCTTTGTTATGTGTAACGACTCCCTATTCATATTATTCTCGTGTCGCATGGTCTTTTTCAACATATCAGAAGTTAGTTCTATTCATCAAGATGAAAACGAGACAAAACGCCTAGCATGTCAGCGAAAGTCTCATCGACACATATGTGGAGGATTCAAATCAAAAGGGACATTTCAAGGTGATTTGTATATACAGTAATTCATAATTCTTAATGTTTTTTATGACCGTTGAAGCATTTAATTCAATCAAGCTACATAACTTTTATTATACCTAATCCACCTAATCCTACTTGTTGATTAATTTTTTATGATTTAATTCTAGTGTTACTTGATATGTGGTTTTATAGAAATCTAGGAGGGTCATCAAAAAATGTTCTTTATGTGTGAACAGTTCCAAAGATCATAAGGAGAACCAAACCCTATATTCTATGTTTCAAGGGGTAACACTACATAATTCGTGCCCAATATTCTCGTGGAGGAACCTAAGGTTGAGTATTAGAAAGATTACATTCACCTCAGAGAAAGAATAGGTTAGGTTACTCGCAAGCATAACCTCGCCGAAAGGGTAACTACATTGCCACTAATTCTTTAGTTCAATACAGAGGACATACTATATTGTCCCCACTAACATGCTATGAAATGCAGGCCAGAAGAGAGAGAATTAGCAAGTGCGTGAAAAATTTATAGGACCTTATTCCAAGTTGTGACAAGGTATATAATGTCCTACTACTTGGCTTCATTTAATTTGAAGTTGAAAATTCATTATTGATTGAATTCGTCCATTCGTTCATGCACTAATGGTTTAAAACCATTATTTTTACAACACATGATTAATTTCAAGACCACACTACTATCTAATAGTAATTGATTGAGTTAGATATTAGTTTGGTCTTAAAATTAATTATTGACTAAATTTGTTCTTTGGTTTGTGGATTTTTTGGTATACATAATGATGGCTTGAGCTATTCAGATAGATATTTGTGTGGCGTGTGAGAGTTATTTGATTAGAGGCAAGGCACTTGTGCTAGAGAAAATCATCAACTATATTCAATCATTGCAAAAGCACGTTGTGGTAAAAAAAATATGAAGCTAAAACTGGCTTGAACAACGCAATATTCAAGTACGTAATTCATTTCCTCACAAATATGTTTATGTTGTTATGGATCCCCAAAACTCTATAGATTTCATTTCCCATGAGTAAATTATAATGGTGACGGTGATTCGATCAGAGATAAACAACGGTATACACGGCTCCCCTTCTCATGGAAACGTTCCACAGATTCTATCGTTTTCTTTACAAAGAAACCATTTTATCATAGGATAGAAGTATGAATTGAAAATTATCATTTAAAATTTTGTGATGAATAATGTTCCTCAACTGTGTGAATGATAGTACCAGTGTGGGGCTAAACTAAAAATGTTGAAACTAAACTATAAGCCTTGATTTAGGTTTTGCATAAATAAATGTGGTTGTCATAATCAATTCACCTTACTTTTTTATGTTTAATTGTGCATATTTTTTACAAATTAATTGAATATGAATTTTTAAAAAATGTATCTTTATTTTTTTTTGTGTAAATTAAGGGTTAACCTTATATACTATTCTATTTCTCAAAATATAACTCAAGTCCGAAAAGATCCTATGGTTTTCACCAATAAATTGTTGAATGTTGATTTTTTTGTTGCAGTTAAATGTTTAGATGATGTATGCAAGCTGAACTCTTCAATTTGGGTCGAACCACAAACAACTAAACGTTGCACTGTAAATGGACAAATGATAAAGATACCTAGAGGCAAAACAACCATTGAACAAAGGTCTTCCTCTTCATTTGCATGTGCATTTGATAGAAAAGAGTGTTGAAATTTTTGGTGAAGCTTTGCATTTTCTAGATGAGAATTCAGCTTCGGGACTTTGGAATATACTAATACCATGAGGGATGTCAATGATTTGAGACATAGGAAACATATCCTTAATATTGCTTATTTCCTATTTTAAATAAGTACTACTTAGTCACTTTAATTATTTTAAACTAGCTAGATTCACAGTGTAACAACAAGAAACATCAAAGGAATTTTCAATTTTTTCATTCAATGCAAAAACTTGTATAAGAATAGAAGGAATAGCATACTCTAGGTTAAAAAGGAGTAAATGAAGTCTTTCTTTAGTTTTTCTATAGTAAATGTGGTTGGAAACATTTTTCTATAATCTTCTATTGTTGAACCCGCAAAGGGATCTATTTATTCTTTATTTTGAAAATGTGATGTCTTCTTAAACAATTATTACATAATTGGTTTATTATAAGTTGTTTGTATATTTTATATTGAATTAGCATAAAATTTGTTGTTTAATTTAATTTTTTCATATGCTTTATGTTACATCAATAACATAATTTACTATTTTAAGTTTTTAGGAAACTTTTTGCATTATTTTAAAACCAATTTTTAATAAATTATTAAAAAAAAATCTTTTTGGCTAATTAGGTTTTGAGCCTTTGAGAAAAATGTGAACTATTTTATTCAAACAAACATCTACTCACTATATTATATTTCGTATTGTATTAAGATTATTCTAAATTTATATCGGATTAGAAACAATAACTATCTATAACCTAAGTTATAATTACTAATACTTTATTACATTATTAGGGATTGCAAATTTTTTTGGAGATTATAATTACTAATACTTTATTACATTATTAGGGATTGCAAATTTTTTGGAGATTATATTCCATTAGGAATATTAAATATAATGTATTTAGATACTAATACATTTAATAAATGCTTTATTTGTTTCTCTCGCATATATATATTTCACAATTCCAATCCACATTGTTGATCCTTGAGAAGATAAATCTTTGGAAAGTAGTCATAACATCATCAATGTGAAAATTCTCTTGTAATAAGTATTGATATATTTATTGTTGAGATTTTCTGTTTGGAGTAAAATAGGCAAAAAATCTCAGTAGGTGACAACAATAGAAATTTTGTTTCTAGATTAACTCCAGTTTGTTGGGAGGGAGTTAATGCATCCTAAATTTGAGTTAAGAGGATTTATGAGGCAGTTAGATCCTCTTTGCTATATAACATGGAACCATTCAGATTGTTTGCTATGAGGGTGAGAGTTTTGTGAGGATTTATTTATGTAATCTCCTGTTTGATTAATAAGATCGCTGATGCCTATGTTGTGTGGACGTAGCCCAAATTGGTTGGGTGAACCACGTTAAATTCTTGTGTCTTATGTGCTTGAATTATTTGTTGAATAATTTGTTTAATCTGCTGTGCATCTGATCTCCAACAAGTGGTATCAGAGCGAGTTGGAGGCGCTGGTGCTGAGAGGATTCTCTGCGTGCGTGGTGGATTAAAGACTGGATGTTGCACGGTGTATTATCTGGTGCGGTATATTACCTGATTGCTGAAGCCAATCTGGTGCTGGTGCGGTTGAGAGCCGATTTGTTGCTGCGGGACGAGAATAAGGAACCTTTCGGCGGATCCTGTTATTCCTCCTCTCTAAAAAAGAATCCAAATAGAACCGTGCGCGAGAATGGAATGGTCACATCTTTTTATAGTCTAAGCAAATTGGGTGCCACTGAGAATGTCTGCAAGCGATGGGCAGGGAGTGTTCGGAGTAACGTCCAACAGCGTGGCGTGGACTTGGGAGGCGTAGATGCAGCCGATGAGGGATTCCCATTTCACAACAACCCATCAGCGTTGGATTCGTGTCCCATTAGCGAATTTGCCTGGTGCGTATATATATACACTCCGTGGTTAGTCCATATACCTGCGTTTACATGTTGAATGCGTGTTTTCCATAGCTAGAGGTGCGTTGAGATCTGCTGCACGATGATCGAGGTACTGCTCTGCGTTGTTTTTTTTTCCTGGGTCATTCCGTAACTGTTTCCATGAATGGGGTCCTTCCTTTGGCCTGATCCGATGTATGAGTGCAAAAAGAAACTGTTTGTTGCCTGTGTTTAATAAAGGAATTCGCACAGAGAGAAAAGTAGTATAATGTTTGTTGCATGCAGTACGTATAAAACAGAACTTTTTTTTTTTGTTGCATGCCAAAAACGTTAAGGATAGAACAAAAAATGTTTTGTTTATATGGGTATTGTTGAATTAAATAACAAAAGGAGCAGCAACGTTGAGATAATGCAGAGATAGTTGCAGTGGTGCGTAGATGATTGCTGGAATTTTTTCAATTGATGCTGGAGCGCATTAATCACTGTTGTGTATTGACTGTTTGTTTTTTGCTGGTGCATATTGGATTGGTGGTTTTTGTGGTGTGTGCATTGTTTTATTCGGTTGTATATTCACAGCACAAATCAAACAAGAGTTTTGTTGTTCAGATTATTTTTTTGCCCAATTTGCACAGTAAACAAACCAATAAAAGTTTTTTTTTTTAAAAACAAAGGCATATAAGGCATAGGCAGTTTTTTAAATTGTTAGTCTTTAAAAGTTGGATTTTGGAGATTATTGTGCCTTTTTGGTTGATATAAGATGGCGAAAACTCAGAGTGCCCAGTTTGAAATTGAGAAGTTTAATGGCAAAAATAATTTTGAGATCTGAAAAGTGAAAATGCATGACTTGCTTGTCCAACAAGGCGTGGTAAAGGCATTGATGGGTAAATCCAAACAACCTTACAACATCACAGACGATGAGTGGGACGAGAACTCAGATGGCGAAAACTCAGAGTGCGATGGGTAAATCCAAACAACCTTACAACATCACAGACGATGAGTGGGACGAGATGGATGAAAGAGCAGTAAGTGCTAGTCGATTATACCTGGCGGACAATGTCCTGTTTAATATCGTGTCGGAGGTAACAGCTGCTGGTTTGTGGACGAAACTGGAGAAACTGTACATGACCAAATCCTTAACCAATAGGATTCTCCTGAAGCGACAGTTGTACAGTTTGCGAATGAAGTAAGGTACATCGATTGCTGATCATTTAAATGCTTTTAATACTCTTCTTCTGCAATTACAAAGTATAGAAGTAAAAATTCCATCCGAGGATAAAGCTATTACTTTATTGTGCTCGTTGCCCGAGTCATGGGATCATTTTGTTACTTCTATAAGTCTTAGTTCATCAGAAACTATTGAGTTTGATGATGTA
>APFE030070928.1:34116-45358 GCA_000404065.3 Pinus taeda | reverse complement strand
ATTGCTAACACAGTCAATCATTGTTACTCATTCTTTGGATATATAATATTTATACCTTATATTAAGTGTAATATTCAGTTTATAATATTGTGTTTAGTATCAAGGTTTGAAATATTGGGTTTATAATATTGGGATTTATAATGTTGTTTTTTATTCCTATGGTGTAATACAAATTCTAGGTATTTCTAATCGTGGTCAACTATGGTCCAATCTAACATTGTGACAAGGATTGTCTCAATAAAAATCAACCATTGTGAACTATGGTCAACCATGGTCCAATGTTGCATTGTGGAAAAAACTGTCTTAATATAAATATCAACCACGATCCAATGCCACATTATGACAAAGATTGTCTGAATATCAAAATAGACCATGTTCAAGCATTGTCAACCATCATCAACCATGGTTGATGATGGTTAACCATGGTCCAATGTCACATTGTGACAACGGTTGTCTCAATACGAAAATCAACCATCGCCAACCACGGACACTCGTCGTCCAACATCATATTTTAAGAAAGATTGTCTGAATCTTAAAATAAACCATGGTAAGCCACGGTCAACCATGTTTGTTTTGGGGTTTATAGTATTTATCTAAGTGCTTATATACATAGGGTTTAAAATATTGATTCCTTGGGTTTAATATTATTCCCTTGGTTTTATAACTCTTGGTTTTTAGTATTGATCCATTGGGTTTATTATTTCCTTGGGTTTATAATATCTATATGTTGTCATTATTATTCTAAGGTTTCATGTTCCTAGGGTATAAAATTATTTATAGGGTTTATAATATTAATCCTTGTGTTTAATATAAATATCTTGTCTTTATAATCATCTTCAACCATGGTCAACAATAGTCCGACGTCACGTTGCGACAAAGATTTTGTCAATATGAAAATCAACCATTCTCGAATGTCGCATTGTGACAAAGGATCACATGGGTTTGTTGATCCCTAAGGTTTAAAATATTTATCCCTTATTTTAATTTATCCCTTCGGTTTACTAATTCCTAGGGTTTATAATATTAGGCCTTTGGGTTTATAATATTAATAATTCCTTGGGATTATAATTTAATCCCTTGGGTTTATGAATCCCTTGAGTTAAAAATATTAATTGATGCGGTTTATTAATTATTTGAGTTTTTAATATTTATTCCTTGGCTTTGTCGATCACTCAGGTTTAAAGTAATTATCCTTTATGTATATTTATCCCTTAGGTTTATAATATTTATCCCTTAGGTGTATCATATTTATCCCTTGGATTTACTATTTCCAAGGGTTATAATATTACACCCTTGGGTTTAGTAGTCCCTTCGGTTTATAATACTAATAATTCATTGAGTTTATAATATAATCCCTTAGGGTTTATAATATTAATAATCCTATGGGTTTATTAACCCCTTGAGTTTTTAATATTGATCCCTTGGGATTGATGACCCCTTAGGTTTAAAATATTTATCCATTATGTATATTTATCTCTTAGCTTTAAAATATTTATCCCTTAGGTTTATAATATTTATCCCTAGTGTATATTAATTCCTCAGGTTTATAATATTAGTCTCTTGGGTTTATAATATTAATAATTCATTTCGTTTATAATTTAATCCCTTGGAATTATAATATTAATAATCCATTGAGTTAAAAATGTTAATTTCGAGGGTTTATTAATCCCTTAGGTTTTTAACATTGATCCCTTAGGTTTATAATACTTATTCCCTAGGTTTACTAAATCCTTGGTTTTATAAAATTAAACGCTTGGGTTTATTAGTCTGTTGGGTTTATAATACCAATAATTTCTTGGGTTTATAAATTAATCACATTGTGACAAATATTTGTCAATATCAAAATCAATCAGGGTGGAACTTCATGTTGTGACAAAGGTTGTCTCAATATGAAAATCGGCCATGGTTAGCCATGTTTATTTTATGGTTTGTAATACTTGTCTTAGAGTTTATATATGTTGGGTTTATAATATTAATCCATTCAGTTTAATATTATTCCCTTGGGTCTATATGCCTTGGTGTTTAAAATATTGATTCGTAGGATTTTTTAGTCCCTTGTGTTTTTAATATGGATCCCCTCAGTTTGTTAATCCCTTAGATTTATAATATTTATCCATTGGATTTACAATATTTATCCCTTAGGTTTATAATATTCATTCCTTGTGTTTACTAAATCCTTGGGTTTATAATATTAGACCCTTGGGTTTATTAGTCCCTTGAGATTATAATATTAATAATTTCTTGGGTTTATAATTTAATCCCTTGTGTTTATAATATTAATAATAATTTGGGTTTATTAATCCCTTGAGTTTTTAATATTGATCTATTGGGTTTGCTCATCCCTTAGGTTTAAAATATTTATCCATTATGTATATTTAACCCTTAGGTTTATGATATTTATCCCTTGGGTTTACTATTTCCTATGGTTTATAATATCAATAATTTATTTGAATTATAATTTAATCAGATTGTGACAAAGATTCATCGATATGAAAATCAAACATGGTGGAATGCTGCATTCTGACAAAGGTTGTTTCAGTATGAAAATGGACCATGGTCAGCCATGTTTATTTTAGGATTTATAATATTTATCTTAGCATTTATATATGTTGCCTTTATAATACTAATCCCTTGGTTTAATATTATTCACTTGGGTTTATATACCTTCGAGTTTATAACATTAATCCCTTGAGTTTTATAATTCTTTTGGTTGGTAATATTAATCCCTTGGGTTTATAATATTAATAAGCATGTGCATTTATCAATCCTTTGGGTTTAAAATATTAATTCCTAGGATTTATTAATCCATTGAGTTTTTAATATTGATCCCTTGGGTTTGTTGATACCTTAGGTTTAAATTATTTATCCCTTGGGTTTATAATATTAATCCCTTAGGGTTATGATATTTATCCCTTGGGTTTACTAATTCGTATGGTTTATGATATTAAACCCTTGGGTTTTATAGTCCCCTAGGTTTATAATATTAATAATTTCTTGGGTTTATAATTTTAACAATCCGTTGGGTTTATTAATCCCTTGCATTTTCAATATTGATCACTTGGGTTTGTTGATCTCTTAGGTTTAAAATATTTGTCCCTTACATATATTTATCTCTTAGGTTTATATTATTTATTCCTTAGGTTTATAATATGTATATGTTCGGTTTACTAATTCCTATGGTTTATAATATTAATAATTCTTTGGGTTTATAATTTAATCCCTTGGGTTTATTAATCCCTTAAGTTAAAAATATTAATTCATAGGGTTTATTAATCCTTTGAGTTTTTAATATTGATCCATTGGGTTTGTAAATATCTTAGGTTTAAAATATTTAACCCTTAGGTTTATCATGTTTATCCCTTGGTTTTACTAATTCATGAGGTTTATAATATTAAACCCTTGGGTTTTGTAGTCCCTTGGGTTTATAATATTAATAATTCCTTGGCTATATAATTTTATCCCTTGGGTTTATAATTCAATCCCTTGGGTTTATAATATTGATAATCCCTTGAGTTTTTAATATTTATCCCTTGGGTTTGTTCATTCCTTAGCTTGAAAATATGTATCCCTTATGTATATTTATCCCTTAGGTTTATATTATTTATCGCTTAGTTTTATAATATTTATACATTGGGTATACTAATTCCTAGGGTCTATAATATTAAAACCTTGGGTTTATTAGTCTCTTTGGATTATAATATTAATAATTCATTGGGTTTATAATTTAATTCCTTGGTCTTATAATATTAATAATCATTTGAGTCAAAAATATTAATTCCTAGGGTTTATTAATCCCTTGGGTTTTTAATATTGAGCCCTTGGGTTTGTTGATCCCTTAGGTTCATAATATTTATCCCTTGGGTTTATAATATTAAATGCTTGGGTTTATTAGGCTCTTGAGTTTATAATATTAATAATTTTTTGGGTTTATATTTTAATCCTGTTGTGACAAAGATTTGTTAATATGAAAATAAACCATGGTGGAACATTGCATTGTGACAAAGGTTGTCTTAATATGAAAATGGACTGTGGTATACCATGTTTATATTTGGGTTTGTAATATTTATCTTAGCATTTATATATGTTTGGTATATAATATCAATTCATTCGATTTAATATTATTCCCTTGGGTTTATATACCTTAGCTTTTAAAATATTCATTCTTAGGATTTATTAGTCCCTTGTGTTTTTATTAATGATGCCATAGGTTTATAATATCTATCCCTTGGGTTTATAATATGAATCCCTTAGTTTTATAATATTTATTCCTTGTACTTACTGAATCATTGGGTTTATAATAGTAAATCATTGGTCTTATAACATTAAACCCTTGGGTTTATTAGTCCCTTGAGTTTATAATATTAATAATTTCTTGGTTTTATAATTTAATCCCACGTGTTTATAATATTAATAATCACTTTGGTTTATTAATTCCTTGAGTTTTTAATAATGACCTCTTGGGTTTGTTGTTCCCTTAGGTTTAAAATAATTATCCCTTAGGTTTATGATATTTATCCCTTGGGTTTATGATACTTATCCCCTGGGTTACTAATTCCTAGAGTTTATAATATGAAGAATTTGTTTCACTTATAATTTAATAACATTGTCACGAAGATTTGTCAATATGAAAATCAACCATGGTGGAACATCGCATTATGACAAAATATGTCTCAATATGAAAATGGACTATGGTCAACCATGTTTATTTTAGGGTTTGTAATATTTATCTTAGTGTTTATATATGTTGGGTTTATAATATTAATCCATTAGGTTTAATATTATTCCCTTGGGTTTATATACCTTGGCATTTAAAATATTGATTCCTAGGATTTATTAGTCCCTTGTATTTTAAATATTTATCCCCTCGGTTTGTTGTTACCTTAGGATTAGAATATTTATCCCTTGGGTTTCCCTTATAACATTAATAATTACTTGAGTTTATAACTTAATCCCTATGATTTATTTTTTTCGTAATTTTGGTAGGATTCTCTTATTTTCAAGTTTACATGTCCATTATTCACCCCTCTATGGGGGGAGGGTAGCACAAGATTCAAAACCAATATCTCTGGTTCGGTGTGACTTCAGTCCATGGCCATCGCCACTTGAGCTACCCCGGGCGGACAATCCTTATGGTTTATTAATCGATTGAGTTCTTAATATTGATGCCTTGGGTTTGTTCATCCCTTAGGTTTAAAATATGTATACCTTATATATATTTATCCCTTAGGTTTATATTATATATCCCTTGGGTTTATAATATGTATCCCTTGGGTATACTAATTCCTAGGGTTTATAATATTAAACCCTTGGTTTTATTAGTCTCTTGGGTTTATAATATTAACAATTACTTGGGTTTATAATTTAATCCCTTAGGCTTATAATATTAATAATCCCTAGAGTAAAAAATATTAATTCCTAAGGTTTATTAATCCCTTTGGTTTTTAATATTGAGCTCTTGGGTTTGTTGATCCCTTAGTTTATAATATTTATCCCTTGGGTTTACTAAATCCTTGGGTTTATAATATTAAACGCTTGGGTTTATTAGTCACTTGGGTTTATAATATTAATAATTTATTGGGTTTATAGTTTAATCACAATGTGACAAAGGTTTGGAAATATGAAAATCAACCATGGTGGAACATCACATTGTGATAAAGGTTGTCTTAGTATGAAAATGGACCATGGTCAACCATGTTTATTTTAGGGTCTATAATATTTATCTTAGTGTTTATACATGTGGGTTTATAATATTAATCCCTTCAGTTTAATATTATTCCCTTACATTTATATACCTTGACATTTAAAATATTGATTCCTATGATTTATTAGTCCCTTGCATTTTTAATATTGGTCCCTTAGATTTGTTGATCCCTTAGGTTTATACTATTTATCCCTTGGGTTTATAATATTTATCGCTTAGTTTTATAATATTTATTCCTTGCGATTACTAAATCCTTTGTATTATAATTTAATCAGTTGTGTTTATAATATTAATAATCACTTAGGTTTATTAATTTCTTGAGTTTTTAATATTGATCTCTTGGGTTTGTTGATCCCTTAGGTTTAACATATTTATCCCTTATGTATATTTATCCGTTAGGTTTATCATATTTATCCCCTAGGTTTATAATATTAAACCCTTCGGTTTGTTAATCCCTTGGTGTTATAATATTAATAATTTCTTGGATTTATAATTTAATCACATTGTGACAAAGATTTGTCAATATGAAAATCAACCATGGTGGAACATCGAATTGTGACAAAGGTTGTCTCAATATGAAAATGAACCATGGTAAACCATGTTTATTTTAGGGTTTGTAATATTTACATTAAAGTTTATATATGTTGGGTTTATAATATTAATCCCTTGGGTTTAATATTATTCCCTTGGATTTATATACCTTGGCATTTAAAATAATGGTTTCCAGGATTTATTAGTCCCTTGTGTTTTTAATATTGATCCCATGGGTTTGTTGATACCTTAGGTTTACAATATTTATCCATTAGGTTTATATTATTTACCTCTTATGTTTATAATATTTATCCCTTGCCTTTACTAAATCCTTGGATTTATAATATTAAACCCTTGGGTAAATTAGTCCCTTGAGTTTATAATATTAATAATTTATTGCACTTATAATTTAATCTCTTTTGTTTATAATATTAATAATTCCTTGGGTTATTAATCCCTTAAGTTTTTAATATTGATCCCTTGGGTTTGTTGATCCCTTAGCTTTAAAATATTTATCCCTTATGTATATTTATCCCTTAGGTTTATGATATATACCCTTTGGCTTTGCTAATTCCTACGTCTTATAATATTAAACCCTTGGGTTTATTAGTCCCCTGGGTTTATAATATTAATAATTCCTTGAGTTTGTAATTAAATCCCTTGGGTTTATAATATTGACAATCCTTTGGGTTTATTAATCCCTTGAGTCTTTAATATTGATCCACTGGGTTTGTTGATATATTAGGTTTAATATATTTATCCATTCTATACATATCTATATCTATATATATCTATATATAGATATAGATATATATATTATATATATATTAGGTTTATAATATTTTATCCCTTTAGTTTACTAATTCCTAGGGTTT
Source organism: Pinus taeda (assembly GCA_000404065.3). NCBI lineage: Eukaryota > Viridiplantae > Streptophyta > Pinopsida > Pinales > Pinaceae > Pinus > Pinus taeda. The sequence goes on along the minus strand of APFE030070928.1, from coordinate 38,251 downwards.
ACAATATTAATAATTCCCTCGGTTTATAATTTAATCTCTTGAGTTTATTAATCCTTGGAGTTTTTAATATTTATCCCTTGGGTTTGTTGGTTGCTTGGTTTTAAATATTTATCCCTTATGTATATATACCCCTTATTTTTATTATATTTCTCCATTAGGTTTACTAATTTCAAAGGTTTATAATATTAAACAATTTGGTTTACTTGTCCCTTGGGTTTATAATATTTTTTTTCCCTAAATAAGTATAAAATCTATTACTATAACAAAACGGTACAAGGAGGATTGGGCTGCTGTAGTTCAGAGACAAGGTTCATGGCATAATGCAGCAAAAACCAAAATTAAGACTGCCCATAAGTGGGAAAGCAGTCCAATCTAAAATAATTTTGCTATCTGTGCAGTGGAAACCAGCATATGAACATGGAGAAATATTCTATTGAATTCATCTTCAGGACTAACTACTTTGCTCAAAAATTCAAAAGTAAACCCATAGACTTGGTTGTCGGGAACCTGAAATCTGAAGATGCGTGGTGAGTTAGGTGTCATTCGGTGCTGACGAGTGTTCTTCGATAATGAAACACCTGTAGGCGTCACAGTTGTCCTCGTCCTTTGGCGGTGCACTCGTGTAATTCTTCACCAGAGGTTCTCGATTTTTCTCTGTTGCAGAAGGCTCGCCCTAATCATTATCCCTCTTCTCCATTTCACAGGTCGAGCGACCTTCGTCGCTGGAAGGCTCCTCTTGGAAGGTGACTGTGATGGTAGTCTTGATGAGTGGTTGATTCAGAGAGCAGTGGTACATGAGTTGGGCTGAATGGATGGATTGTTGAGAGCTAGAAGGGATATCAGTGATTGGAATGATGGTTTGCAAAGGCGGGGAGTGGACAGTGTCAGTGCAACCTCTACCACTGCAAGTTTCAGGGTAATGGGTTGAGACGTAATTTGACGAGGGGGATGAGGAGTCCAAGACTGCTGAGGGCGAAGAACGAGTTAGTTTGCCTCTCTTACTACCCCTTTTGCTACGCATTCTCTGGTGCAGTCAAGGCATGATGGCGTGGGGGTGAAGAGGCTGCCTGTGAGAGGTTAGCACTAAGCAGAGCTCTGAGGAAGAAGGTTCAAAAGGCTCTGAATCGAAAATCAATTTTCAGATCAAGTTCTGAGAGTAATGGTTGCACTGTCCAACCTCTATGCAGCAGAGAATGTTGCAACGCCTTCCCGTTGCAGTCCATGAACTTAGCTCCACTGTAGCCAGGGGCACTTGCAACTCAGAGGCAGAGGAATAGAAATAGAGAAGTGGGTCGAATATTACTTGAGGGTTCCATGGTTCAAAGCCAAGGCGGGATGGCGCTGATGAGTTGAATCGAGTGCCGCATTGAATGGCACTTACTGTTGCTGTGAGGATGGTTAATTGATTTGTGTGCGAGCTTACGGGTGGCCATGTGGTTATGCTATTTGTTGTCCCATTCCTCTGCCATCAGATCAATCCTTATGTACACTTGCATCCGAGAGTTTTGCTTCTTTGTGCACCAGGTTGTAATTGAGTGCTATCATTAAGGATGGTGAGGGATCCTGATTGGAGTACCTGATCATGGTCTACCCCTGTATTTGCCAGAAGATCAGCACCCTTGTTGCCCTCTCTCTTGACATGATTGAAGGTGATAGCTCTCTTGTTTTTAAGACATTTCTTAATGAGTTATAAACGAGCTGCCAGTCTCCAACCTTAGGTTTATAATATTAATAATTCTTTGGATTTATAATTTAATCCCTTGGATTTATAATATTAATAATCCCTTAGGTTTATTAATCACTTGAGTTATTAATATTGATCCCTTAGGTTTATTAATCACTTGAGTTATTAATATTGATCCCTTAAGTTTATTAATCACTTGAGTTATTAATATTGTTCCCTTGGGATTGTTGATCCCTTAGGTTTAAAATATTTATCACTTACGTAAATTTATCCCTTAGTTTTATATTATTTATTCGTTAAGTTTATAATATTTATCCTTTGGATTTATAATATTTGTCCCTTGGGTTTACTAATTCCTAGGGTTTATAATATTAAACCATTTGGTTTATTAGTCCCTTGGGATTATAGTATTAATAATTGCTTGGATTTATAATTTAATCCCATGGGTTTATTAATCTCTTGAATTATTAATATTGATCCCTTGGGATTGTTGATCCCTTATGTTTAAAATATTTATCCCTTATGCATATTTATCCCTTAGGTTTATAATATTTATCCTTTGGGTTTATAATATTTATCCCTTGGGTTTACTAAATTTTTGGGTTTATAATATTAAACCATTGGGTTTACTAGTCCCTTTTGTTTATAATATTTATAATTTCTTCAGTTTATCATTTAATCACATTGTCACAAATAATTTTCAATATGAAAATCAACCATGATCGAATGTCGCATTGTGACAAAGGTTGCCTCAATATGAAATTGGACAATGGTCAACCATGTTTATTTTAGGGTTTATAATATTTATCTTGGCATTTATATACACTCGGTTTATAATATCAATCCCTTGGGTTCAATATTATTCGCTTGAGTTTATATATCTTGGGGTTTATAATATTAACCCCTTGAGTTTTCTAATTCTTTGGGTTGGTAATTTTAATCCCTTGGGTTTATAATATTAATAATTTCTTGGGTTTATAATTTAATCCCTTTTCTTTATAGTATTTATCCTTTGGGTTTAGTAATTCATAGGGTTTATAAATCCCTTTAGTTTATTAATTCCTAGGGTTTATTAATATTAATTCCTATCAATATTTTTAATATTAATATTGAGTTTACAAATATTAATTTATAGGGTTTATTAATCCCTTAGTTTTTAATATTGATCCACTGAGTTTAATGATCCCTTAGGTTTAAATTATTTATCCCCTATGTATATTTATCCCTTTAGTTTATAATATTTATCCCTTCGGTTTATAATATTTATCCCTTGGGTTTACTAATTCCAAGGGTTTATAATATTAATAAATCTTTGGGTTTGTAATATTAATAATTCCTTAGGTTTATTAATCCCTTGAATTTTTAATATTGGTCCCTTCGATTTGTTGATCCCTTAGGTTTGTAATATTTATCCCTTGGGTTTACTAATTCTTTGTGTTTATAATATTTAACCCTTGGGTTTATTGGTCCCTTCAAGTTTATAATATTAATAATTATTTGGGTTTATAATTTAAACCCTTGGTCTTATTAATCCCTTGGGTTTAGAATATTAATAATCCCTTGGTTTTATCAATCCCTTGAATTAAAAATATTAATTCCTTTGGTTTATGAATCCATTGGGTTTTTAATATTGATCTCTTGGGTTTGTTGATCGCTTAGTTTTAAATTGTAGGGGTTTATTTGTCCGTTATGTTTATAATGTTAATAATTCCTTGGGTTTATAATATTAATAATCAATTGGTTTTATAATTTAATCCATTGAGTTTATAATATTAATAATCTCTTGGGTTTATTAATCCCTTGAGTTAGAAATATTGATTCCTAGGGTTGGGATTTTACTATTGATACATTTGGTTTGTTGATTCCTTAGGTTTAAACCCTTGGGTTTTATTAGTCCCTTGGGTTTATAATATTAAACCCTTGGGTTTATAATTTAATCCCTTGGATTTATAATATTAATGATCCCTTGTGTTTATTAATCCGTTGAGTTAAAAATATCAATTCCTAGGGTTTATTAATCCCTTGGGTTTTTAATATTGATCCCTTTGGTTTGTTCAGCCATTAGGTTTATAATATTTATACTTTCGGTTTACTAATCCGTTGGGTACATAATATTAATAACCTCATGGTTTAGTTAATCCCTTGGGTTTAAAATGTTAATTCCTATAGTTTATTAATGTGGTGTGTTTTTAATATTGATTCTTTGGGTTTATTGATCCTTATGTTTATAATATTTATCACATGAGTTTACTAATTCATTGGGTTTATAATATTAAACTCTTGGGCTTTATTAGTCACTTCTGTTTATAATATTAACAATCACATGCACTTATTAATCCCTTGGGTTTAATTAATTCCTAGAGTTCATTCATCCATTCTATTTTTAATATTGATCCCTTGGGTTTGTTAATATTCTCAATTTATATTTTTATTTTCTTGTGTTTACTATTT
>APFE030070928.1:19834-33093 GCA_000404065.3 Pinus taeda | reverse complement strand
ATTATTATGTCACTACTTAAATAAAATATTCCTAATTTATAATGGAAAACCTTTAACAAAATCTCTTTTAAGCCTTACAACTAGGACTCCAATACTATTGCGACAACTAAACAAAATCCAACACATTCGTGATTTTCTATCACTTCATATGTCAATATAAATATATATTTTTAAATGCAAACTAAGTTCTTCCTCTAAACTCTTAATGCATTTGAGTCTCTTCGTATATTAATACAACTTCTTTAGATAGATGATCAACATTTGAGTTGAATTATATATATATACGAAAAAAGTGATCAAGAATGTTTTTTACCTTCATAAATTGATTTCTAATTGTAACTCTCAATTTTACATTTATTGCCTATCTAATCTATTAATAACTTAAAGTCTTCCAATACTTATAAATATTTTTCTATTAATTTTTTCATAAAACCATAAAATGTCTAAAACTAAATTATTCCTTTACTAACATCGTATTTCAAAATAATATAATGTATTGATATTTGAACATGCCTTTTCATAATTGACTATCTGTTCATTTAATATTATATAATGTTTTTATTTCAAACATTTTTACTTACCTTCAATGACTAGCTTGATTTTATGGGCAACTTGTGTAGGAGTCATATAAGTCCTTGAAATATCAAGTTGTCAAATAATGCAAGGTAAAGACATATAAGCATTTGTAGATGCATTAGCTATTTAAGAATATAGACAATAAACAAAAGTCAATTGATGTCGTTTGTTGTGTAATTTTTGTTATAAATGATTTTGATGAAAAACATAAATTTCATTGTTTTAACTAAGCACTTATTGAATCTTAACTTTATGAATTCAACTATAAAAAAACTCCTGACTTAAAAACTTTAACAATTTTTTTTTTAATATTCTAAAGTAGAAAACTAAATTCAAAAATTGAAGAAGATCTAAACTATTATAATGTAACTTACAAAATGGAACCTTGCAAATCAAAAGTTTTAATAATTAAAAATTTTTAAGATCTTTATGCATGGGCATGAAGGGAATTGGTATACTTCTACTATCAATTATATTTTGAATAAGACACAGGTACTAAGCAACAACGTTGCATATTAGACTTGAAAGAATAGAGTAGAAGTTGAGTAACTAAAACTGATTTGAAAATCACCCCAATTTGTGCTTCTCCTATTGTAAGCCGGGTGTTACAGAAAGACGACAACTTGACTGACGAAATATGTTACCTTAAGATTTTTCTTAAGGGTCACTTTTATGTTGTGGTCTCAGTTTCATGTGTGCAAGTGTTTCATTTTGGAGCCCTTTTCTCCATTTAAACCAAGGCCTATCACTACCTCTTCAAGTATACTTCTTAAAATTGTCATGTGGCGCTAATAACCCCTCTTCTCATGCTACATTCGCCATTCTTGACACACTTTTCATATGTCTCTCTGCCACTGATTATAATCTCAAAAATAGTAATCCACTAACCACAAGTTCAAACGTAGAGCTGTATCAACCATTTCGTGGTTAGGAGGTATTCAGAGTGGAAGAATGGCCTCACTAGTTTTTTGCATGATAATTTAAAGATGATGTTTCTTCACTTTTTATTTAGAGCATAATATTTAATTATTGGTTTCATATAACGAAATCTTGGTCCTCTTTGCCAAGTTTGCATAGAAATTTATGCGAGACATTTAAGGATTAATGTTGTTAAATTATTTCTTGAATTATGAAAAATATATTGAAAATCCCATTCCAAACTTTTGGGTTTAATCTTGAACCCATTCATCTATTAATCAAAATTCCATCATAGAGCTTTATCAATCAATTTAACAAAAAAACGAAATTTGTAAAAACAAATATTTCACTAAACCGATCATAGCCCACTACTACCAGTTAACATATTAATCCCTGGTACTAGTAATAATAATAACTCAGACCAATAATAACATATAGCAGATTCACATAGGTCCTTCCACATCTGCACAAAGATGATATGGGATAGTCAAGTAGGACCATGTCAATGTTTCTAGCTAAGCTATATGGCGCATCTAGATTGGAGGCAGGGACCATGTACCTAAGCTACCCACCAGGAAACTCATCCTCGTATCCACCAACAAATAACTAGTATCCCCCACTACCTTATAAACCCCAGGTGAACTCCCTCTGCCTCCTACTGATTACCAAACTTACCCTCCACCTCTCTAGACAATGACTATAAATCAATATTATGCATTTAATATGTGATGAGTGATAATTTTATTGTTTATGTGATTCAACCCTAGATGTTAATCAAAACCTTCAATTATTTCTTTAGTATTATGCATATGTTGGTGGTTATTGAGTTATTGATATTGGGTATCAAAGTGACAATGAGATAACATCTACTCAATTAATTCTATGCATTCATTTTTCCACTAGAGTTGAATTGCTAGACTTTTGTGAAGCTTTGCTTCTATCAATATTTCCACACAAGAAAATCTTTGAATGTTGCTTGTCCCTCATCAAAGAAATGGTGATATTTGTTCTAAGATTTTACCCTTTGGCTCTATCGTAACTGTGCCAACTACCTTCTTTATGTCATATTGAGAAATTAAATCATGGTAGACACATTATGGACAATGACCTGGAAACATCCATCACCAAGTGACAATGAGATAACATCTACTCCATCAAGTCCATTTGTTAATTATTCTGTTAGAGTTGAATTGCTAGACTTGTGTGGACGTTTTCTTGTGCAGGGCTTTCAATGTGTAGAAAGCTCCACACATTATAAAACAACCAGCCTACATGGAGCATTCCCTCATAGTCAGGTTCCTACCAAGGCTTCTTTCACACAACTGTCACATTCAAATAATTCAAGGCTTAGCTTACAACACTTAACACTTCTTTCACGGCTCCATGACTTCTTTCAAACCCACACACTCCAAATTTGTATAGATTTCAACACGGGTTTGCAACAACTCTTTCTCAATAGTTGACTCTCTCATAATATTTCATATTTCTTTAACTCGATTTTGCCTCCATTTCTATCCACAATGAAAGCACTATATATAGGACCGATGGCTCATACACCAACAAAGCAAAATACAAAGTCACCAGTTATTACAACAATGGCTTATGCACCAAGAAAGTAGATGACAAAGATGTTGGAAAGGTGGAGGAGGAAATGCACAAAATTTCACACACACAAACAATAACATGAGTTGCGGATCTTCTATTGATCACACAAACTTTATGAGTACAATAAACTCGGTGATGGTTTGTTATGAATATAATTTATATGTAAATAATGTAAATATAGTAATTGACTAATTAGTGAAAATTAATGAGTAGTTAGTACTGAAGAGACATGTATAATCGAACATGACCTTCCTCAAGAGGCAGTTGCCTAAATATATAAGTGGGCCTCATTTGTAACATCAAACATATTTTTACATTCAACAGTTCTTATATAATATATTATTGTCCTATCATGGATATTTATATATTTCAGATGTTTTAAACTAGTTTACGGAGTATACGAATTGTATTCCTTACATTGGTATCAGAGTTGTTCGATCTTTTGGCCGCTCAACCACTATAGAGAGTCAGTTTGATCTAACCTTTGGCCACCAACTATCCACCAATTTCTTTTCATTGTGATTGATGTGTTTCTCTATATTGTTTCTAGAGATTCTTCATCTCACTATCAAAAAATAGGGAAAAAAAATCTTCCAAAAAATAAAGAAAAAAATACAAAAAAAGTAAATCTATAAAAAAAAATATAGTTTAATATATTAAATAAAATTATAATTTTTTTTTAAAACTAAAAATTCCACAAAAATATTAGAAACACAAAATATATATATATGAAAAAAACAAATAAACACAAAGTCTTTATATAAAAAATAAAACTAAAACTAAAATTCAAAATTCAAAAAGTAAAGTATGCGGCAATCCAAACGCTACCGCGGCCTAAGCCGCAACCATCTCCCCCTTGACCGCTCCCATAGGCAATCCTAGCTACCGTTTGCAGATGAAGTCTAAGAAGTCGCCAAATGAACCTAGACCAACCGCATTCACCTGCCAAGCATCCGCAGCTTGGACATCGACCCATCCTCAATTTAATAGAACCCTAATCGAATGTATCCACAGCAACATGTGTTTAACACCTAAATTCTGATTTCCGTGTGTAAAGAAGAACTGATTTCAAAAGTGATAGATCTGTAATTATATTTACAACCAAATTAGAATCCGTGGCTATAAATTAAGTTATCGATTTATTAACCCAAAGATTTATCATGCAAAAGTCATATTTATTTATTTGAAAAATATTCAATAGTGATCTCAAAGCCATTTTATATAAAAAGCCCAAGGCTATAAAACCATTATATATAAAAGGAGAAAATGCATATTATATAAGGTGTATAAAGTAAAAGGTGGATTAGAAAAATTAAGTGGAACTCAAGATATATAAAGGAGAATCTATTTTTATTGAATAATTTTTTTTGAAATTATAAAAAATAAAAGAAAAGAAAAAAAAGGGGGTGATTTATACTAAAGTCTTTTATTATTTGGTGGCAAGGAGATATAATATTAAAACAAAAAGGTTAGAAAAAGTAAATTTTAAAACTTTTAATTTTATTTCGATAAAGGTAAAATATAGTCAATCATTAAAAAAGAGAATGAAGTTTAATTTAGAAATAAACGAAGGAACATTTCCAAAAAAATTGTTAACTTGTACTTTCGTGCTATTCAAAATTAAGAGGACTCTTGTAGGAAAAGATATTAGTATTACTATCTCTCCCAAAGAAGAAGAAAAATATATAATCTCTAACTTTGCTAACCAATTAATAATTCTCGAGTCAAATGCAATAAAAAAGTTAGGCCCTTGGGATAAAAACAAATTGACATAGCCAACTTACAATTAAATATTGAGGATTATACATTTATCGCAATTGTCAATGCGATCATTGTGGAGCCATCAAGGGGACATTATTCTAGGTTCACCATAGATGGAATCAGTAGGGTCTTTCATCCCAAATACGAAAATTAAGTTTTTGAAATTTTCATACAAAAAGAAAAATAACACTACACGATGTTACATTAAATCCAATTAAGTAACACTAGAAGACATAGAAGATATTTCAAAAGTAAGTTTCCAAGAAGGTAAAAAAGTACTACAAAATATGCAAATAGAGGTTAACGAAATCATCGCTGAAAAAATGAGGAAGTTTCTCGGTTTAAAGACCATAATGAAAAATTACTATTGCAAATTAAGAAGCTTAACAAGGACAAGAATTCATTATAAAGCAAGGTATAACAACTTATTGAGAAGGAAGGGTAGAAATATTCAAATGTAGAAATTCAAGTTGAAGAAAAAGGAATGAACACTCATCTAGTGAATATCTCAACTCAAGAAGAAGACAGGCAAGTTGAAGAAAAAACACATTTAGATGTTGCAGTTCAGATGATCAGAATTTCAAGTGAAGATTCAATAACCAACTCAACAACATGAGTACGTAAAATAAATCATAAATTTTCCACACTCTTAATAAGGGAAAGCCAAAACAAAATAATTCATTATCGACATCTTAGTCACAAGAGTAGACAACTCAATCAATTTGTGTATTCGTATCACTTAGAATAAATAACAAACTTATTTTCTGAAGAATATTTAATTATGCACGATTGAGTCTGGTCATAGCAATTCATAACAAGTTTCTAACAACCACAAGATTCCATAGAAGATTGGTTTAGGATGGTTATATCCCTTCTCAGTTTGACTATTTTGTTTATCACTCATAGTATCTTATCATCTTGTATCAACAAGGATCATCGATTGAAGAATTCCAAAAGATGCAAAAAAATTACGTGGAAAAAGAAAAAATAATGCCTTGTCAGCAATACACTTTGAGGACAAAGCATTTTGAAGAGGAAGAGAATGTTACGAATACAATTTATATACAAATAATGTAAATATAGTAATTATTAACTATTAAAAAATAATTAGTAGTTACTACTCAAGAGACATGTCTAATGGGACATCGCCTTCCATGAAGAGGCACCTACCTAGTTATATAAATGGGCCTCATTTGTAACAATCAAACATCTTTGTACATTCAACAATTCAAGAATTCCAAAATATGTGAAAAGATTATAAGGAAAAAGAACAAATAATGGCTTGTGTGAATTACTCTTTGAGGACAAAGTTTTTTTAAAAGGAAGACAATGTTATGAATATAATTTTGAAGCTTGAACCTTGACTTCCTAAGCTATGCAATTCTGTAGTAACTGAGGTTCTCCCTGAATTTGCCGCTCAATTTCGTCTCAGTGACTGGATCATCATGTAACATCTTAAACTAAGGGTTTGTCAAACTGATGTCATCTTTTCATGAATGGATTGCAGATGAAGGTAATCTATCACTCTATGGAAAGATGATGATGAAGGAGATGGGGAAGGAGGGCATGTTAGAAGAAAACTAAGGAGTTTAGGAGATAAGATGATCATTGGGCAAGAAGGTGAAGGAAAACTAGCTTATAATAGAAGATGTAAGATCAAGAACACACTCAAGACTCCTTATCTTCAATTCATGAGAATGAGAAAGAAAAATAATATGCACAATATTTTCAAGAATACACAAAGAAAATATTAGAAAAATATGACTTGACATTGATATGTTATCATGTGGTCCATGTAATCAATGTCACGTCATGTTGTGTCATGAGCCATCATGTGCCACATCATCCTATATTTGAAAATGTAATGTGAAGTGGAAGTCAAAGAGTCATCTCTGTAATGTGAAGAGTCATGTAGGAAGTCAAAAATTCATGAGAAGTCAAACAGTCATTTGGGTAGTCCAAGAGTCATAAGGGAGGTGAAGTATCTCCCCCCCATTTGTTATATATAAACCCTCGTTGTTTGTGCAAAGGACTTTTCACCTTGGATTCTCCCACAAGGTATAAAAGAGACAAATTCAGTATTTTTAGGGAGCAATTCGTGACTCCAACGCTCCAATAATGGAGCTAGTGATGTTCTTTGTATACATGTAACTTGGGAGTTTCACTTAATAATTGACGCTTGATGGCCGAAACATTTTCATGCATGGATTGTGAATATTTGTAAGACTGTTTTGTGAATTTTTGTGATTCATGTTTGTTTTCACCTGTACTAAAGTAGTTAAATTATTTCAATTATTTTAGTTATTTTCTTATTGAAGATAGGTTGTAATGGTTGTAAGAATCATCACATCTGTGTGGACTATTCTACTTGATGTTAGGATATTCTCTTTTCCACTTGTGTGAGCTTCTACTAGGATGGTACTATTACCCCTCTTTTAAGAGGCTCACTTCTTCTCCCTCTATAGTCGAAGTATCTTGATACACCTGCAACAAAAAACTCACCAGGCACACTTACTTTCTTTTCACAAAGGCATATACACACTTCTCTCTCTTGCTCATAGCTAAAGCCAAGGAAAATATATAAGAATACATGGTAACTAGGTGGATACTCTAGATGGGTCTCCTACTTCTTATGGTGTGAGGTGTAATTGGGACTTCACATCTGAAAGACCCCTTGGTTTGATAGATTTCCAGCACCTGTCAACAAATGGCATTAAAAGGAGGGCCACATGACAAGTTGTCTTTGTTGAGTCTGTTCTCAATCTCTTAGCTTAAATGGCTCATCTTGAAATCATACGCCCGATGACTTTTTCTAATCAATCACTTAGTAAACTTTTAATCCTTGATGAGCCTCTTTATCACTTGTCTCAATTAAGGTTTAATGGTGAGGATGAAACATCCATAACTGAGCTCAATTCTAATTTTCTTAGGTTTTATGAATATTATGAAATCAATGATGAAGATTTTGCTTGTGTGGCTTTCTTCTTCACCATTAAAGGTCATGTTAAGCAATGGTGTCATACCTTACCATCTGCTTCCATCAATTATTTTCATTGTTTACTTAAGGAGCTTTATGAAGCCTTCACTAGATATGATTAACGAGATGTTTATAAAAGAGTTAATAAGATAATAATGAACCCTAATGAATCAATTGAGGATTTCTCTCATTGATTCCTTCACCTTTGTTATAAATTTCGTGGAGAAGACACAGATTAGGATTTATTTAAGTACAAGTTTGAGAATTAGGTTCACAACTCTTTGCACAATGAATCTGAACCTCCTAATGTTCTTAATTCCCCAAATTTTTTATATCATCAAGCACCTCTAATTTAATCGGAAGAACATACTAATCCTTTTTTTTCCTTGTCCTCCTCATTTTCCAATACTAATGAGGGTGCCTCCTTATGATCATAAAAAAATTGGGAAATTTGCAAATCAAAATCCTAATTCATATTCTCATCCTCCTTTTTACTTTCATGGTTCAATTCCAATGGAGGAAACCCTAGAATGGCTCATCAAGCCTATGGTGAAGACTAATTCTTCCACTCGTCAAGATGATTCTGGCATTCTTAACCTCAATCCTGAATCTTGTTCCACTAAAAGTATGACCTCATTAAGGGACATTTTTCACCCTCTATCATCTACATGTCATGAGTATTTGTATCATGATTGCTTGATCAATTTGCTCCATCAACCAGTTCTTCACACTCTCTTGGCCTTCAAGTTACTAGTTCAAATTTCAATCAGGTACAAGGCAATCACATTAAATAGGTAGAGGGGCAAGAAAGTGAAGAGACCTTTGATATTTCTTCTCCTTTTCAAAGTCGCCCATGTCAGGATAATGCTCTTCCATCCTCTACTGATTTTGAATTTGAGAATATCGGTGATGAATCAAATGGAGTTTAATTACCTAATCAATCTAAAGTCTTGGGAAACAATCATTATGATGATGATGAATCTGTTGTTGTATGTGATGATGAATTCCCAAGTGCGTCAACCAATCTTTCGGTTTCTATAAAATATTTTGATTTGAAAGGTTTAGACCTAAAATCTAATTTGGTTGAATAATATGCTCTTATGGAAACTTCCTATTCATCTCGCTATCCCTTGTGCTCTCACATTTTTTATGCATCTACATGCAATGAAGATACTCCATTTTCTTCATCCGACGACTTAGCTTCTTAGTTGGCACAAGTTGGTGAGGATATCCATGATGAAAGAGAAAATAATAAAATAATAGAGTATCCTTTCCATCCATCATCATCTATTGTTAAGATAATTCTTCAAATCAAATTGCTTAGGAAATTTCCCTGATTTACTCATGTTTGGATTTGTGATCAAAACAATATTTCAACTTAAGTAATATGGTTGTTGAAGCTGTAAAATCCAATGAAATCAGTGACAAGAATGGTTTTCATCTGAGTAACAGTGGTCTTATTGAAATCATTGGTAGTAAATATCCTCACACCTTGCGCAATTTGGTTAAATCTTCAAAATGTGATTTTACAATCCTTGAAAGTGCTAGGACTTGCTAGGGAGTTGAGGCACTTCAATTTCTGTTGATGGTTATGTTAGGATCTCGCAAATTTGGTAAGGTCCTTGAACTAAGTCAGATATGATTTCTCTCATGAAATATTTCTCTTTGCATGGTTTCGTTGGATGTCAATTCCTTCTTGAAATACGTTTGGTAATGCAGATGTAGTCTTTTGAGATTTCAAGATTCTATTTTTGATCGGATTCATGAATCTCCTTTAGTTTATTCATCTTCATGTACATATCTCGTACAAACTCAAGTTTGGAATGTGTATCTCTCATAGAATCATGGAACTGTAAAGTTAATCATTAAAAAATCATCTTTGGCTAAAGCAATCACGTCTATCAAATTCATTTTAGAATAATCAACACCTAGTTTTTCTTCCAAATGTTATATTCTGAACCTTTCCCTTCATCGCACCTAAAATCCTCTTGAATGATAATGAATTCATGACTTATCTAGTGAATGAAATTCTTCTTCACTCATCAGATCTTGACTGGTTTCATGTGTTTGTTGTACTAACATTTATTTTCACTTCTTTCAATGATTATGATGCTAATGAAGTATGTTACTGGTTACAAGGAAACAGGTTGTCAAATCTATCATGGGAGGAATATGATTCATTTTTTCAAGGAATTCATAAAGGTGTTCAAATTAATCCATCTTTGAACTAGGAATATCATGCTATAAGCAACCCATCGCATCATAATATTAACTCTCATTCGTTTTATAATTTTTCCACTAGTATATCCAATGACAATTTTTTTACATCCTTTTTTTCTTCATGGTTTAACATTTCATCCTTCAAGTACTTTTTAAATCGTTGAGGTACTTCATCCTTTATGGATTCTTATGTCGACTCCTTCCTATCTTGACAAGACAGCTAAATATGATCAAATCAATTTTCTCTCACAATATTCTCATCTTGACTCTATGCTTCTAATTGAAAATTCATACCTTCAAGAATTTTGGGGTTTTCAAGAGGATTTCTTCGAATTTCACATTCCAATCTATGGTTTCCTGTAAGCTTCTTTCTTAGCAAGCCCTTTTTCTAATAACAAGTTTCGATATTTTCTCATGCTTGCTAAGAAGGATGACACAGATGATGGTGCATTCACAAGAAGCTTTCATGGTTTGTCTACTTATAATGGTCATTAAAAAGGTAAGAATGTGAACTAGTTAGAAGTAGTGGCTATGTCCTACATTTATGTTGAAAGGAAAGACCTCTTATTTTTTGTGCAAGTTATCCAAGCTCTTCTCTTTTCTTTGGCACACTATTTTATATATTTTTTAATTCCTTGTATCTTTGTGAATGCTAGTCACAAGTATCTACGACGACTTCATTGGAAATTTCATTATACCTGACCTTGACCTTCTAAGATGGTTAGGTTATGAGTATGTCTCATTGCATATTAGTTTACCTACACATTCATCCTGCATCCATTTTTGGTAGTTTGTCTCGTGTTTTCTAATTTTTGTTTCACATCATGTTGTGGTTTAGCCTTCTTTTTTTTCTTATGGTTTTGTTTCCTTGTTGTGTGTTGTATTTTGTTTCATTTTGTGGGACCTTGCGTGAAATGCTCTGTTGGCTCAAAAGGAAATGTGACAAAATAGAAAAGGGAATTTTGACACTACAACATTTGGGTAACTCTCTATCCTTCTTCCTTGTCTTGATTACACCTTTTGGTCGATGATGTTCGAATGAAAAATACAGTCCTTGTGGAAGGAAATCCTTATGTCAAAACATGATCTCCATGCCTATTCTGGAAACCTCATGACTACACTCAGGTCTTTATGTTTCAATGTTTTTAGGTTGATCCAATAAAGTAGAGAAGGACAAAGAGAAAATCTAAATAAGCAAACTAATACCAGAGGTCTTCTATATTATTCTATGAAGGGACAACCACTTCTTCTCTCAATAATTTAGGATCCCTCTTTCGTCCATGAAATAAATAAGTGTTGATGCATAGTCCTATATAAAATAAATAAATAAACGAAAAACAAGAGAAAGGCTTCTCGCGCAAAGAGGTGAAGCAAGTGACTTCGCCAGGCTACTATCCAGGCCTGCTGGTATCAGAGCAATGTTTACATCCCTGAAGTGACTCTATTGGGGTACTTTTCAAGTCTGTTAGCAGTGAAGAAACACCAGAGATGAAAAAATACCCTCTGAAAATCTAGAGCTCGCAAACTTCATTACCCTTTCCTGATTTGAAACATTGTGTGATCATTGGCCTTATGTTTGTGTTTAACCGGGTAAAGGAGTAAATGGGACTATGCTTATGCACAAGGTAACTGGGGAAGTTATAATAATATAAACAATGAATCAATACTCCCTAAAGAATGAAACATTGCATGGAATAATTGACCAAGGTAGAAAAGTTGGAGTTGTACTAGTGTGTCTGCTGCAAAAAACACCCTCCAAAATTTTACCTACACTTGAATTTTGTAGCCTACTATGGATCACGCAATATTTCATTCGATGGTCACTCCTTCATCGGTCAAAGTCACTTCTTCACACATGCTTAGTTGCAACAATTTTATGAGCGCAAACTTTTACGCAAGCTTGAACAAGCATAATAGAATCGATAAGGACAATGACTGCATAATGTTCAACCTATGTTGATAGTTGGTGTACACCATTATTGATAGTCCCTCACTTTTGGTTACATTTGTACTTCTAGTTTGGTGATTTTTTCAAACTGTTGCTTTTGGGCACCTTTGCTTTTGTAAGTGTCATTTTCATGCTTTCGACTGTTGCTTTTGTTTTATTTCACTTTAATTAATGTATTTTTCTTGTTATCTTCTCTATGGCATGTGTTGATGTAGGAGCATCAAGACCATCTTCATTTGTAAATATGGAATAAAAAGGGGGTGTGATAATTTTAAATATTTTGTTATTTTTAATAAAATAGGAAGTGAAGATTATGTAAATATTATTTTTCTAAGTAAAAGGATATGAGAGAAATAGTTTAGGAGAAAATTGGGATAGAATTTCTATGTTATAAGAAGAATTTCGGCGTAAATCACATAGAGAAAGACCTTTGCCGACGCGTTTCAAACCAACTAGTGTGGTTCATCGTAAGGACAAGCTGAAGAGACAGATCTAGTCTAGCGCGTTAAATAGCTCGAGTAGAGATTCCAACAACTAAAATTGAATAATGTCTAATTTTGACCCAAGGACCCTGATAAATTATTATTATTCTCAATGTTATTAATATTCCTAATATCTACTATTTTATTTGCTGAAATAAGTAAAACTCGGTAAAAAATAAAACAAACTAATAGTTTATTTATTAAAATTAATAATATATCACAATCTTTCTCCTTAATATTTAATATTATATTTACGGAATTAGGATGAATAAGGTAAATAAATACCCTATTTGCTTAGTTTAAAAATTAGTTTATTACACTATTTATTAATATATATACAAATCTATATAACTATATTTTAATGAAGAAATGTTAATAAAAATAGTTAAAATAAACCGGGAAAAAGAGTTAAAATATTAATATATAGTAATGTATAATATATAATATATCAACACTAATATATAGTGATAAAATAAATAATAAATAACCACTATGTATTACTATTAATAATAATAATATGTAAGTTAGTATCAAATAGTATATACTAGCATTCCTTCATATTTATCATTATAACTAAGGACCAAGATAAATTAGGTAAATAAAATAAATATCATACTTACTGAAGGTAAGTCTAAAATTAGCTTATTGCATCATTTATTATCCCCTATATATAAAACTATATAAGTTAAATTGAAGAAATGTCAAACAAGAACGGAATGAAGATAATATATAGTAATGTGTAATCATAATATATAATATATAAAAAATAATA
>APFE030070928.1:2625-19348 GCA_000404065.3 Pinus taeda | reverse complement strand
AAAATAATAAATAATAAATAAATAAATAAAAATTACTCGGACAACAGGGCAGGGATCCAAGATCTACTGATCTTCCAGCCATCATCTCTGTTGAGATTGATAGGCCTTCTTTCGATTTCAATGGCTTCCCTGAATTTACGATGGTGGAACTGAGCCACTTTGGCCACGACCCTGCCCTCCTCAATACAGACCTGATGCTTGGTTTTATCCACATGTTCCGCTAACACTGAAGACTTGATTCTCCCATGTCTCAGGTCAGCCACATGTTCATTAATCCTCTACTTGATGGAGCGCCCCGTTTCCCCTATATAGGGTGTTCCACAGGAACAAGGGATCATATAAACACCCTTCATATCCTTAGGGTCAACGGGATCCTTAACTGATAGGAGGGAGTTCCGGATGGTGTTGAGGGGCCTAAAGGTAGAGGGAATATCGAATCTCTTAAGGATCCGAGCAATCTTGTCCGTGGTTCCTTGGACATAAGGAAGATGGACGCCTAGACGGTGCTCCCTTGGTTCTTTCTTAACTAACACATTTCTAGAGGCCTTAAGAAAAGCCTTCTGACCAAGGCGCCTACTATATCCATTCTCCACAAAGACATCAAGGAGATGGGATTTCTCCTTATCCAAGCTCTCATTATCTAAAATCCTAAGGGCACGCGTAGCAAGGGTGTTGAGAACACCCATCTTCTGAGCAGGGAAATGATGGGAATCTGCATGAAGATACTACTCAGCATGCGTTTTCTTTCGGAACACAGAGTAGGAGAGAGAGCCGTCCTTGTTCTTCGAAATGAGAATATCCAGGAAAGGGAGGCAACCATTGACCTCTTTTTCCATGGTGAACTTAATGGCAGAGGACTGACCGTTAAGGTGATTGAAGAAACGATCCAGCTCCTCATGGCCATGGGGCCAAATGACGTTAGTGTCATCTACATACCTCTTCCAAAGTTTGGGAAGAAGACAAGCTGAGGCTAGAGCTTTGGCTTCGAAATCTTCCATAAAAAGGTTCGCAACAATCGGGGAAAGGGGGGAACTCATAGCCACACCACACCTCTTCTCAAAGAACTCCCCCTCGAAATAGAAGAAAGTGGAAGTGAGACAAATCTCCACCAGATGAGCGGTATCGGTATCAGTCAGGTGATAAATCACTTCCAAGGCCTCCTTTATAGGGATACAAGTATAAAGGGAGACCACATCAAAGCTGACCAGAATGTCCTCCGGGTTCAGCATAATATCCTTGAGCTCCATGTCGAAGGATGCAGAGTCCTTTACAAAGGACTCAGTGCGGCCAACCAGGGGCTTAAGCTTAAGGGCCAGAAACTTGGCCAGAAGGTATGTCGGTCCACCAATGGTGTTGACAATAGGCCTCAGAGGGGCCCCTTCTTTGTGAATCTTAGGTAACCCATAGATCCTCGGAGCGATAGGACTGCTCTCTATGAGCTTATGGCAAAGGGGACCCATCGAACTGCTAGACTTGATGGCTAGAGCCACTGCCCTGGAGATCTTCTTCAGAGGGTTCTCGGGCAATTTTTTATAACTGCCGCTATTGTGAAGATGATCTAACATCTTCATACGGTAATCCTCTTTGTTAAGGATAACTGTGGCCCCTCCTTTGTCAGCTTTAAGAACGACAATATTCTCATTCTGATTCAAGGACTTCAGGGCATAGAACTCCTCCCTGCTGAGGTTCCTTCGAGGGGGCTTAGCCCTCCTAAGGACGATAGCACAATCTTGCCTAATTGTATACTTAATATTGTCAGGAAGGTCCCTTTCCTGGATATTCTCATTTCGAAGAACAAGGACGACTCTCTCTCCCAATCTGTGTTCTGAAAGAAAACGCATACTGAGCAGTATCTTCATGCAGATTCCCATCATTTCCCTGCTCAGAAGATGGGTGTTCTCAACACCCTCGCTACGCGTGCCCTTAGGATTTTAGATAATGAGAGCTTGGATAAGGAGAAATCCCATCTCCTTAATGTCTTTGTAGAGAATGGATATAGTAGGCGCCTTGGTCAGAAGGCTTTTCTTAAGGCCTCTAGAAATGCATTAGTTAAGAAAGAACCAAGGGAGCACCGTCTAGGCGTCCATCTTCCTTATGTCCAAGGAACCACGGACAAGATTTCTCGGATCCTTAAGAGATTCGATATTCCCTCTACCTTCAGGCCCCTCAACACCATCCGGAACTCCCTCTGATCGGTTAAGGATCCCGTTGACCCTAAGGATATGAAGGGTGTTTATTTGATCCCTTGTTCCTGTGGAATACCCTATATAGGGGAAACGGGGCACTCCATCAAGCAGAGGATTAACGAACATGTGGCTGACCTGAGACATGGGAGAATCAAGTCTTCAGCATTAGCGGAACATGTGGATAAAACCAAGCATCAGGTCTGTATTGAGGAGGCCAGGGTCGTGGCCAAAGTGGCTCAGTTCCACCATCGTAAATTCAGGGAAGCCATTGAAATCGAAAGAAGGCCTATCAATCTCAACAGAGATGATGGCTGGAAGATCAATAGATCTTGGATCCCTGCCTTGTCATCCGAGTAATTTCTATTTATTTATTTATTATTATTATTTTTCATTTTTAATCTTCTTTTCTTTTTTTCTTTTTTTGAGTAATTTATATTAATTTATATATTAAATATTATTTTACTGTATTACAATAATAAGATAATATATAAAATATCAACTTACCTAAAAATAATATTATATACACATTTTATATTTAATAATTTAAATAGATAAAATACTATTAATTACATATTTATTTATTATTGGTTATATACATATTATTTATATTATTAATGTTACTATATATTGTCACTATTAATATTACTAGTTGTTTTATTATTATTAGATATAAACTCATATAATACATATATATTATAATTAGTAATATTAAATATAAATGGTTATTATTATTATTACTATAATTATTTTTTATATATTATATATTATGATTACACATTACTATATATTATCTTCATTCCGTTCTTGTTTGACATTTCTTCAATTTGACTTATATAGTTTTATATATAGGGGATAATAAATAATGCAATAAGCTAATTTTAAACATACCTTAAGTAAGTATGATATTTATTTTATTTACCTAATTTATCTTGGTCCTTAGTTATAATGATAAATATGAAGGAATGCTAGTATAAACTATTTGATACTAACTTACATATTATTATTATTAATAGTAATACATAGTGGTTATTTATTATTTATTTTATTACTATATATTAGTGTGGATATATTATATGTTATACATTACTATATGTTAATATTTTAACTCTTTTCCCCATTTATTTTAACTATTTTTATTAACATTTTTTCATTAAAATATAGTTATATATATTTGTATATATATTAATAAATAGTGTAATAAACTAATTTTTAAACTAACTTCAGGCAAATAGGGTATTTATTTACCTTACTCATCCTAATTTCGTAAATATAATATTAAATATTAAGGAGAAAGATTGTGATATATTATTAATTTTAGTAAATAAACTATTAGTTTGTTTTATTTTTTACCGAGTTTTACTTATTTCAGCAAATAAAATAGTAAATATTAGGAATATTAATAACATTGAGAATAATAATAATTTATCAAGGTCCTTGGGTCAAAATTAGACGTTATTCGATTTTAGCTGTTGGAATCTCTGCTCGAGCTATTTAACGCGCTGTACTAGATTTGTCTCTTCACCTTGTCCTAACGATGAACCACACTAGTTGGTTCGAAACGCATTGGCAAAGGTCTTTCTCTATGTGATTTACATCGAAATTCTTCTTATAACTATGATGGATCACAGAAGCCTCAATTATACAATTTCTATGTTTTTTGAGTTAAAATTAGGATAAGAGTGGAGAAAGGCTTCAAGCTTTAAATCATTATGTAAAAAGGAGAAAGCCTGCTTTTTCTAGGAGATAAGGTCTGATAAGACCTATCCATTATTATATGTAAATAAAGAAGCATTTAAAGCTAAAAAGGTAGAGGAAGAAAGTGAGGGATTGAGAGTAGGCTTGAACAACAAGGCTGTAAGCCTTTGGCAATTTGTAAAGCGCCAATTGATCGAAATTCAGGCCAAAGTAAGAAGTTTTATGTAAGTAGTGTGTGTTTTCAATACAGTATTTGATTTTCTCCAGTTATGCCATTATTGAGTTTGCGTTTCTAGTTTATCGATTTCCTAGTTCATCGATTTCCTGTTAACTGAGTGCATGTATCCAAATTCACTATGTATTGAAAGGCTTGAGTGGCCTTCCTATTCTCCGTTTGATGTCTTACTATATATTGGAACAAATTGGGTCATTTTCTTAGTTGTGATGGCGGCCAGCCAACTTTGTCACTTCATTTAATATCGATCCTCTCTCCATCTCACACGTATTGTTGGTCAAATATAAACTCAAGGCCTCATTTGCTTGGACGAGTATCGACAAATTGGAGTGGATACGCACACTGAAGCTTCTAGCCATCAGGCATGACGATCAGTTATCGGAAACAGAACATGTCGTCCCCTTGTTCGTAAAAATCAAGTGAAGTTTGGGCTAAAGTTTGGGTAGAATCGCTGGGTTTGGCGACAGATTATGTATGGAGATCAGACGTTTAAGAAAACTTGTCAATTTGATGCATCGTATTTCTGTGAGATTTTATAGATGAATGTCGATTGCATGCGATTTGAAGGCAGATGTAATCTTAGCGCAGGTGAGAAGGTAGCTTGGTGTGGAATTTATGCAATTAAACTATGTTCGAGTCAGATTTTCTTCGTTGAGCAGTGGTGAAGTCATTACCGTTTCATACCATCAGTAAAAGAATCAGAACACAAAGTCGCATCGTTCTAAACCCAAGATTCTTCTGCTATGGCTCCCTACAACCAGGTGCAACTGTTACAGGTATCGATTTGACAGAGTTCCCTCGCTCACGCTCTATAGATGAGAGGAAAATATATTACAGTGAATAGTGTTAGCAGAAGTCAAAAGCTTGCAAGTTTGCATATGTGTGAGACTCGACGAAGATCGTGAGTAAAAAAAACTCCAATCGAGATTCTGGTTAGTTATTCAAATGCCTTCACATATAAGAGAATAACTATGATGGGCGCAAAGTCATGTTGTTTGATATGGAATTGAATAATTAAAATTAAACTTGAATGTTCGGCTCTTGAAGCAGTGTTGTAGTTTAACCAATCGATTGGGTTAAATCTTAATGCCAGAGAAAGCCGCACCTTGGTTTGAAGTGCGATTTCTTAACAGGGATCGGAAGGAGGAGCGAAGATTCTTGTGAACACCATCAATAGCCTGGAGAAGAGGGAGGAGAATCAGTTACATAGAGGACGGAATTGGGAAATTATTTGAGGTGCATGCTTTATATGCATGAGTTGCAAAAGATCCTGGTTATATGCAGGTCTCCCTGCATCAAGTGGTATCAGAGCTAGAATGCTCAGCTGAAGATGTTTGTTTTTTTTTTAGAACTAAAGTGTGATAAATGATTGAAAGGAAGATCGGATTTTTAAATTTGATGTGCAAGCATACACAAATGCAGTGAAGAAGATTGTAGAAGTGGAAAGAAGACAAGATCGTGTAGGATCTTAGAGGTGAGATGATATTTTTTTTGTTGAAATTTATGATTAAGTTTATGGTTGCAGAGAAGGTGGTAGTGAAGCTGGCATTCAGCTGAAGGCTGGATAAGGAGGACAAGTGCAGTGTCCTGAAGAAGAAGGTGAGTTGAAGAGATAGCCTAGAGAGAGCAGAGGAGTGCTCAACAGGTTCCAGAGGCAGTGAACCAGTACTTACCAAAAGATTGAGTGAGGAGAGCTTGGTGAGGTAAGTGGCAACAAGAGAGATTGTTGTTGCAGAGGCTAGTACAACTCATGGTGAGTGAGAAACTCATGAGGAAGCAGTCTGCCAGAGGCAGAAGGAGTTTTTCTAGAGGAAGAAAAGGTCCAGAGAAATGCCACAGAGATGAGATGACTGCAGAGGTTTGAGAAAGAGAGATTGTAGAAATAAAGGTACAGTTGCAGGTACTAGAAGAATGGCTACAAGAGCAGGAAAATCAGAAAGGAAAATGGATCTTTCCACTGAAGGGAAAGAGAGTGATTTGGCGAAAATTGCAGAGGAGGTTGAGGCAAATTGCGATTGCCTTGTTGAAAAAGGGACTTAGAGTTCTTGTGCCAGAGATGAAATTTGAATATTCCACATGCAGATCTGATCAAAGGGAAGTGCTAAAGAAAGCAGTTAGGACTAAAAAGTCTTGCAGTTTTAAAACTGATGAGTTGTGTATGTTTGCAGGTGTAGAGGAGGAGATCATTGATGATTTCTTGAGTTATTGGGTAGATCCAGATCAGCTAGATAATGTGAACTTTTGTGTTTGTATAACTGAAAATTGTGATGTTATTACAGGTGTTGAGGAGGATGTGCCATCTTGTGAAACTGTTACAGCACAAGAGGAAGTTCTTGTGGATGTTGAAGAAGAGAATCAGTCTGGAGCGCAGATAAGGGAAGTAACAGTTGATACTATTGAACATTTTGTACAAACTGAAAGTTTATGTATGAATGCAGGTGATGATGATGTGCTTCAACAATGCTACAGAGAAATTGCGTTATTAGAACATTTGTTGGAGAATCCACAGTATGACAGGGAGATTGCAGAAGAAAGAGTTCAGTGCAGTGAACAAGAGGGAAAGGACATCACGGAAGCAGATGATATGAGAGGAAGACTGGTTGACATTCTTGAGAATTCTTCAGAGGACTCTTTAGGAAGTTTTGATTAGCATACTGATGTGTTGATAGTGGAGGAGGATTCAGAACAATGTATTGAAATGCTGGCAAAGGAGTACAAGGCACTGAAGCCTTATATTTTTTATTCTAACAATTGTTTTGTGAGTACAGGTTTTATTGAAGATACTAGAGAAAATCTGTTAGATAGAGAAATTGAACTGATGAGGCGGATGATGATGAAGGAATCTTGGAAGAGACCAACAACAGTAAAACAAAGGAGAAGCAGCAAAAGGAAGACAACTAAAGATTGCGAGAGTGTAGCTAGTGGAGCAAGGCAGCATAAGATATGGAAACCTCGAGAAAGGAAGTGAGCAATAGCACATGATGACTTCCAGCACAAGATATGGGATCCAGGCATACACAGATCTGAACACATGATCAGGGGATCATGATTAATTTTAAGGTTGGGTCTATGATGCAGGAGCATCAAGACCATCTTCATTTGTAAATATGGAATAAGAAGGGGGTGTGATAATTTTAAATATTTTTTTTATTTTAAATAAAATAGTAAGTGAAGATTATTTAAATATTCTTTTTCTAAGTAAAAGGATATGAGAGAGATAGTTAGGAGAAAATTGGGATAGAATTTCTATGTTTTTTGAGTTAAAATTAGGATAAGAGTGGAGAAAAGCTTCAAGCTTTAAATCATTATGTAAAAAGGAGAAAGCCTACTTTTTCTAGGAGATAAGGTCGGATAAGACCTATCCATTATTATATGTAAATAAAGAAGCAGCTAAAGCTAAAAAGGTAGAGGAAGAAAGTGAGGGATTGAGAGTAGGCTTGAACAGCAAGGCTGTAAGGCTTTGGCAATTTGTAAAGGGCCAATTGATCGAAATTCAGGCCAAAGTAAGAGGTTTTATGTAAGTAGTGTGTGTTTTGAATACAATATTTGATTTTCTCTAGTTATGCCATTATTGAGTTTGCGTTTCTAGTTTATCGATTTCCTGTTAACTGGGTGCATGTATCCAAATTCACTGTGTATTGAAAGGCTTGAGTGGCCTTCCTATTATCCGTTTGATGTCTTACTGTATATTGGAACAAATTGAGTCGTTTTCTTAGTTGTGAGGGCGGCCAACCAACTTTGTCACTTCATTTAATATCGATCCTCTCTCCATCTCACACATATTGTTGGTCCAATATAAACTCAAGGCCTCATTTTCTTGGACGAGTATCGAAAAATTGGAGTGGATACGCACACTGAAGCTTCTAGCCATCAGGCATGACGATCAGTTATCGGAAACTGAACATGTCGTCCCCTTTTTCGTAAAAATCAAGTGAAGTTTGGGCTAAAGTTTGGGTAGAATATAATGGGAGCTGGGTTTGGCGATGGATTATGTCTGGAGATCAGACGCTTAAGAAAACTTGTCAATTTGATGCGTTGTATTTCTGTGAGATTTTATAGATGAATGTGTACTGCATGCGATTTGAAGGCAGATGTAATCTTAGCGTAGGTGAGAAGGTAGCTTGATGTGGAATTCATGCAATTGAACTCTGTTCGAGTCAGATTTTCTTCATTGAGTAGCGGTGAAGTCATTACCGTTTCATACCATCAGTAAAAGAATCAGAACACAAAGTCGCAGTGTTCTAAACCCGAGATTCTTCTGCTATGGCTCCCTACAACCAGGCGCAACTGTTACAGGTATCGATTTGACAGAGTTCCCTCGCTCACACTCTATAGATGAGAGGAAAAGATATTACAGTGAATAGTGTTAGCATCAGTCAAAAGCTTGCAAGTTTACGTATGTGTGGGACTCAACGAAGATCGTGAGTAAACCAAACTCCAATCGAGATTCTGGTTAGTTATTCAAATGCCTTCACGTATAAGAGAATAACTATGATGGGCACAGAGTCATTTTGTTTGATATGGAATTGAATAATTAAACTTAAACTTGAATGTTCGGCTCTTGAAGCAGTGATGTAGTTTAACCAATTGATTGGGTTAAATCTTAATGCCAAAGAAAGCCACGCATTGGTTTGAAGTGCGATTTCTTAATAGGGATTAGAAGGAGGAGTAGAGATTCTTGTGAACACCATCAATAGCCTGGAGAAGAGGGAGGAGAATCAGTTACATAGGGGACGGAATTGGGCAATTATTTGAGGTGCATGCTTTATATGCATGAGTTGCAAAATATCCTAGTTATATGCAGGTTTCCCTGCATCATGTGTCTCTTTCACTTTCATTCGTGTATCACAAGTTTCATTCCCCCTTCTGTCTTCATATAATAAATGATGTCTTTTCGCATGTGGACTGTCACTTAATGCACGAAAGCTAGTTTTGGTGTGTTTCAAGGGGTAATATTTCTATTAGTGTGTTGTAATTACCATGTAAACATGTATTGCACTCATTCTCAAAGTTTCAAGCAATGTCACACAAGTTTCGTCACAGTCATAGAAAAGTGTATCTTTGGTGTTGCACTTGTTGTATGTTGTTGCAAAGTTGTTGCACTAAGGGAATTATGATGTTGATGATCTATGTTATATCCTCAGTGATAAAAAACATGTATTTTTAGTGTCCACATTAGTTGTACGAATCCCACACTTAGTCCAATTTTGTAAACTTCCCGACCGAACAACCTAACCTCATCTAGCCCTCCTAAACTTTGCATTGTGTAGTCTCAACCCTTAAGCTGAAACCCTACACAATGCACAGTTCTTGCCTTCTAGGAATGCACACTACACAATCACATTGCTCAAGCTTAGCCTTTAACTTGAAAAACTACGTAATTTCTCTCTCCTTCCTAATCAGTACTGCACATTTCATAGTTTGGAGGCTCAAGTGTCAACCCTAAATTATGGAACTACGCAATCACCTCACTTCCTCTACCTTCTAGAAATGTGCAATGTGAAAAATCAATGCTCAATCCCTTCACCTAGCTCCCTAAGCTCCTCAACTGTGTCATATTTTTTCTTAGTCAAATCCTGAATTGCACATTACATAGTCTCAAGGCTCAAGCCTAACCCTTGATTACCTAGGATGCTCAATTATGCAGTCACTGAGTCTCTCCCTCAGCTTGCCACTGAGTTCCAGCTTAGTTATTAGATCATCATGCAACATCTTAGACTAGGGATTTATCAGATTGATGTCATCTTGTCATGAGTGGATGTTATATGTGGGTACTCTTTCATGCTATTACAAGATGATCAAGAAGGAGATGGAGAAGGAGGACATGCTAGAAGACATCTAAGGAGATGAGGAGATAATATGGTCATCAAGCATGAAGACAAAGGAACACTAGATTATAATAAAAGATAGAAGATAAAGACTGCATTGAAGACTCCTTATCTTCAAGTCATAAGGAGGAGGAAAAAGAAAAACATGCACCATATTTTCAAGAAGACTCAAAGAAAACAACAAAAAAAGTTACTTAACATTGCCATGTCATCAGTTTCATGTCATGTCATTTCATGAGCCATCATGTGCCACATCATTCATGGATTATGTAATTCTATATTGGAAAATGTAATGTGAAGTGGAATTCTGAGAGTCATCTATGTAATGTGAAGAATCATGTAGAAAGTTAAAAAGCCATGAGAAGTTAAATAGTCATGATCGCAGTCCAAGATTCATAAAGGAGGTGAAGGATCACCCCATCTATTATATATACATCCTCACTTTTTATGAAAAGGAATTTTCACCTTTGCTTCTCCCATAAGGCATCAAAGAGACAAAGTCAACACTTTTGGGGAGGAGGTTGTGTCTCCAACACTCCACTATTCGAGCTAGTGATGTTCGTTGTATACATGTATCTTGTGACTTTTACTTAATACTTGAAGCTTGATGGAAAACACATTTCCATGCATGGATTGTGAATATTTGTTAGAATGTTCTATGAATTTTTATTATTTGTTTTTTTTTTTTCACCTATATTAAAGTAGTTAAACTATTTCATTTATTTTAGTGCTTATCTTATTGACAATGTGTTGTAATATTTGTAACAATCACCACATCAATGTGGATTATTTTGTTTGATGTTAGGTGATTATCTTTTCAGATTTTGTGTGCCTCTAATAGGGTGGTACTATTACCTCTCTTTTAAGAGGCTCACTTCTCCTCCCTCTGCAGTGGAAGAACCTTTATACACCTAAAACCAGACATTCACCAGGCACATTTACTTCCTTTTAAAAAAGGAACATACACATTTTTGTCTCTTGTTGACAGTTAAAGCTAAGGAAAATATATAAGAATACATGACAAATGGACTAATACTCTCGATGGGGCTCCTACTCCAAATGTGGTGAGGTCTAATTGGGACTTCACATTGGGGAGACCCCCTAGGTTGACATATTTCCAATACCCATCAACACTTCCTTATTAGTTTGTGCCTATATTTATCTCCGCAGTGCCTCAATGAAGGCACTTGATCACCCCAAAAACTCACCAGATTTTGATAGCATAGCCATGTTCCACACATATCCCTCTACTTCACAAATTTCTTTGGATTCCCCCCACCCCTTGCCTCCTATTTCCTCACACCTTCCACGTCCACATCCTTGTCTCTTGTAAAATTACCTCTATGTTACTATACATTAATCTACACTTCTATTAGTTTATCTTTGTACCATTTTTGTACAAATGCTATTACATCCATTATATCACATTTAGAAATTAATTTCTTGTTATCATGTTTTAAATGAATATTGAATAAATGTACAAATAAAATAATATTAGATGACAATTAATATTTTGTGGTTATCATGATGTCTTAATGTGGAATTCATTTTATATCTTTCAAACATGAGGTAACTTATTCATATAACATAACGTTTCTTTTTCTAGTGACAAATGTGACATGAATGCAATATAGATTTTAGGTAGGACCAAACTTACACCATGATTCAAGTTCCATTGAAAAGGTCATAACTTATCTCTCTGATTAGGGATAATTAGGAGTGACTTAATTGATGCACAACAAATATCCTCTTTGAGTAAGGCCCCTATATAGTTGTTGTATGGTTAATTAAAAGTGTTATTCTTATTGAATAATTCTAAATAGGTAGTTGGTACTCATTTGTAATTGTGTTGAACTCAATATTGTTGGGGCCACTAGTGGTTAGGTTTTGGGTAGATAACAACTATTAACAAATGGTAGAAAGCAATGTAATGCTTTTGTCAACAATTATCATTGTGTTGGAGAACTATCCATTTAGAGACTTCCCCATCAAACAGGCACGTGAAAATTACTCATATTTTTTTAAAATCATAGTTTTATTTTGTTTATATACTACTCCCTATTATTTTCTCTTTAAATACACTAAAAATGTTATCAAATAACTTTCTTCTACCGACATCCATCAAATTTTAGATAATTTGTTTTAGGCTAGATATTTGTTATGACATGTATAAACATAGAACTTGGTCATTGAACCCTCAATATGACTAACCATAGTTTAAGTTTAAAAACCCTCTCCCTTTATTTCAAGAAAAAATTACAATCTCAATTCCATTATAGAATGAAAAACACATTCTTCATGAATAGATAGAACAATACAAATAAAAGAACATATAGGTACATATTGCACTTATAGGGTTAAATTATATTAGTAAATGTTTTCGAGAAAAATCCTTAGTAACATAGTGTGAATTACCTATAGAACAACAAGAAAACAGTTAAATTCTATCAAAAATTAGTTGATTGTAATTATAAATATCAAGAAGGTGGGAAAGTAGGAAAATGTATGATTAATTGAATAATTTTCTTTTTGTCTATTGGATACAATTCTAGGTTTCTCTCAGTAAGGTGGGAAAGGAGTAAAATGTATGATTAACTGAATAATTTTCTTTACGTTTGTTGGATGCAACTCTAGGTTTCTCTCAAGACCTGTTAGATAACAAACACTAACATATTATGGAAATAGAGAAAAGTAGCTCCATGCTTGAGATTTATAAATAAGAATGAAAGATAAGCCTCTTTGATTGGTAGATTTCCTTTAACAATAGAAAAAGTGTACAAGAATGAGATGATATAATCCTAAAACTAGGTATCCTTGATCTATATATAGTAGATGAAAGGTACAATGACAACTAAGGGTCTAATTGGAAAAACTAATATACAAACATAGATATAACTCAATATATAGGGTGACGCAGAGCTCGTACCTAACCCAACAATCATGTAAGGTTAACACTAAACCCTGCTACATAACCCAGGTTAATGCTCTGATTCTTTTCAATCAATTCTATAGGCGGAGACTTTTCGACTAAATTAATTTTATTAAACGAAATATTCTGCAACCCTTTTCTACGTGGCTTCTGGGACCTCCCAGCGTGAATACCCATAATATAAATTTATACCATAGATTAAGCAATGAGCCAACATGTGTCCTCCTCTTTAGAACATTGCAAACAAATTTGTTTACTTTGCGATGACTTAATACTTTTCTCATAAACCTTGAAAATTGCAAAGTTGACTCTGACGCCAAGATCTCCAACGTTGGTTCAGTGTTGATCCAATGACTATCGCGCTTCA
The DNA here is from genome assembly GCA_000404065.3 of Pinus taeda. Taxonomy (NCBI): domain Eukaryota; kingdom Viridiplantae; phylum Streptophyta; class Pinopsida; order Pinales; family Pinaceae; genus Pinus; species Pinus taeda. The sequence goes on along the minus strand of APFE030070928.1, from coordinate 6,108 downwards.
ACTAGCCCAATAGTTAGTATTTTATAATCACATGAGATAAATGGTTTTGGTTCCTCATCCTTGTACTACGTGGAATCACCATGGTTCATCGGGTACTTCACACAAATACAATTTGCCAGTTTATGACACACGTGATATACCCACTTACCATTTTAATCTGAGTCTTAAAATCTTTTTAATAACCATATTGTGTTCGTTTAAAATGTTAACTTGCTTGCATGTTTTGAAGCGATATGCGTCGATCTCCTCTAATCGGATGATCACTGCTTCCTCACAATTTCTGTCAATTTTAGCACTATGCCAAATTTCATTCTCATCCACCACTTTTAGATTGTCACAATTATTCTTTTACGGCTAATCAATAAACAAACATGAGTTTACAGAACATCCAACTACCAAGCCAAGGGTAGTTACTAGAATAAAGTTCTATCACCAAAAGGATAATTACATAATCAAAACATAATGAACACAAAATTGTATGAGTTCAAAACATAAGGAACACAAGTTCAACCATTTCATAGGAAATCTAAAACCTCCAGAATTCAGCCATTCATGCATATAAATTATAGAGATGCAGAAATATACTAATTAGGAAATTAATAATCACAAACTCTCGATACCAGTGCACAAATTCAACTATTCAAGTGAAGAAACCCTGATTGTCACACAGATACATACAAATCCACATTGTTTTTGTATTTATAAAATATTTACAAAGGAAACCATCACATTTGACTGTTTCAGTTCTTTTCCATAAAATTCTTGTACTACTCTTTCTAACCTATAGCTAACCTCCAATTCTCTTCCCAAAAGGAAGAACTTTTTATTTTAAAAAACCTCTTGAATGTTTCTAAAGCTTACAATATATAAAAGAAAAGGATTCATGAACCAATTTAGTTCAAATCCAATAATCTCTCACTCTCTCCTAAAGTATCTTCTCAACTTGATTTTTAGCTCAACAAAATCCTAAATTAGATATTTTAAATCCTTAAACTCCTCACTCTTCCTAGGATTACTCATTCATTCCAAATATCTCTACAACTCATGAGATATTCCCTATTAATCAAATTAGATTTTCAATCTCTTTAAAACTCAAAATAAACTTAGGAAAATAAAAAAATAATTAAGGAAACCCACTCCCTTTAGTAAATGTGTGATAAGACCTCTAGGTCTTATAAAACTTGAAGAAAGCTCCTGCATCAGACTCCCCATGTTGAAATAATTCATGGACTCCTATTCATGAGTCACCCAACTGCTTCTGTTGCAAACTTCGTCAGATTTCATCTTCCAACTGGCTGTCTGACCTCTTTCAATTGTAGGTGCATTTACTGCCTTCTCTGTTTCTCCTAGATACCAAAATTTCAGTTGTGGATGTCCTTTTGCTCCGCTTTCATAAGAGTCTCCTTTGCATAATGTTTTGGTGCTGATATCCTACATAAACAATTCCTCAACCAACATAAATTTCTGCTCATCTGTCTGTTGCTGTCTTGTCATCATCTCAATAGAATTGAGCTCCAAATTTATGTATTTTCCACTGTCTTGTACATGACTTTATATTCTGATTTCTGACTCAACCACTAGCATATTCTTCTATCTATAAACCATTTCCTTTATGTTGTCTTGTATATCCTTCCATCTTTCCTTGACTTTCTGACTTTCACAATTTCTCATGCTCATCACCTTTGGAGTTTTCATCATCCACCTATCAAATATGTTGAGTAGAATCCTCTCAATCTCAAAATAAGATTGGTTCTTGTTTGATACAAGAACATATAACCTTTCAACCACATAGTATCCATCAGTTGCAAATATTTTAGTTATTGAACCTTGTTCAATTTCCTCCATATTTGTGTCAAATTTAACTGAACTCTTCATCCCAATTTTAAATTGAAAAATCAAGATAAACTCTCGATATTCAAATCTTCTTTGGATTAAAACAAAATCTGTTTGTGGACTGTAATTTCACATTCTTTGTAATTTTCTTTCTCTTTTGCAATGACTTGTTTAAGAGCTATGCCAACTCTTCTTCATTCATCCTGAACTACCGAGTCAACTAGTTTCTTACTCTCATCTTCTTGTTTCCATAAGGAAAACTGACTTTTTGAATTTCTAGAACTTAAATACTCCTTCATGTTTCCACAAATAATCATATCTCCAAGAGAAATTTGTCCTTCATCCTAAAAACCACATTCAACAATTAATATTCAAAATCACAAAATACATTACATTTTCCACTAACACGGCTCCATAATTTCTCTGCTTTGTCATACTCTTGATGCACATATGACATGTCAAACTTGTCATATCCTCCTCCATATTGTTTTATGTCGAAAAATTCTTCTTCCTTTTTACTTTGCTCTAGATTTTGTCTAATTTTTGAATCATGTTTTCTTCTCTTCTCTTTGGCCTTCCTTCCTTTCACGCACCTTTTCATTCTTCGTGTTTCTTCCTTACAAATATATAAGCCACTAAGTTTCCTTTTCCATTCCTCTTTCTTTTCAACCAAAATATATCAATTTCTGATTTTAGAACCTAAAGTTCTCTTTGTTTCTATACAGGAAACAAAATCACCATATACAATAGATTTTTCATTCGAATCCCTTTTACAACAGTAAAAATTATCGTCAACACCATGAATATCACCTTCCATTGAACCCCTTTGTTGCTCACTGCAAATGCATAGTTCATGAAAGAATCCTTGTCTTCATCTTTTGAGATTGTCTGTCTCTTTCCAAGTTGCTGCTTACATTCACCCTTACTCTTTTTGCAATTTGTATAAATCACATTGTCTTCAATTTTCTGTCGTGCATCAGTCTCTACCAACCTCTCTTTAAGTTCTTGGTTGTCCTCTTTTCCTCTCCTCTTCACAGCCTTTTCTTGACTAACTGTTCCTCCTTGAGCTGAATTCCCTTTATAAATATTTTCTCTACTATCTTCCATAGTACACTCTTGATCCGGACTTAAAAAGGAATGCAACAAATTACAGAGATAACCATATACACAAAGATGCAGTGGAAATAATACTTCATTTCATTAATGGAAAATACTGAAATATGCTTACAACCAGAAATGGAAATAAACCAGCTAGGGCGATGGCAACTTATCTCTGAGAAGAGATGTGTGGCTACATGCCTCTGAATTGTTCCAAACTGTATTACAATGAGGCTTGAAGGCCTATTTATTGTTGAGAAACAATGGAAAACCCTTCACATTCCAAAAGCTAACCCTAGAAGATGAAACGCCAAACTGTGGGCCCCGTTTTGGGTAAATTGGTACATCAATTTCCCGGGGTCGTAACTTTGGCATACAATCTCCGTTTGAGGCATATGATAGCTCGTTAGAAAGATCTATCCGAGAAATACCACTTTCGGAAGGGCAGCATCGGTTCACGAACCCATTTTTCCCCCATATTTCCCAAAAAACGTCATTTAGGGCCTCAAAACGGCTCCAGAAGTTTAGGACCCGAAAAAACTGCTAAAAATA
>APFE030070920.1:6604-19173 GCA_000404065.3 Pinus taeda | reverse complement strand
CTTGGGCTTCTTAAGATATTTTCTTGGAATTGAAGTAGACCAAAGTGAAAATGGTATTTTCATTTCTCAAGATAAATATGTAGAAGCAGTGTTGAAGAGATTTAACATGCAGAACAGCAAGGCAGCTGTGACTCCAACTGTAATGGGGTTAAAATTGACCAAAGAAGACATCAACAAGGATTTTGATCCAAAATTGTACAAGAGCATAGTTGGCAACCTTATGTACTTGACTGCAACTAAGCCGGACATTATGCACGCTGTGAGTTTAATCTCCAGATTAATGGAAAGACCGAAAGAGACTCATTGGCAGACAGCCAAGAGGATTCTAAGGTATGTGAATGGAACGAAGGGGTTTTGTATTCTATACTCCTCTTCAGAAAGTTTCATGTTGACAGGTTACACTGACAGTGATTGGGCTGGAAGTGTTGATGATAGAAAAAGCACATCAGGATATGTGTTTCATATGGGATTGGGAGCCATCTCATGGGCTTTCAAGAAGCAACCAGTTGTGTCTTTGTCAACAACAGAGGCAGAGTATGTGGCAGCAACAGCAGTAGCATGCCAAGCAGTGTGGCTGAGAAGAGTTCTCAGAGATTACTGTCATGAACAAGAAAATGGCACAACCATTTACTGTGACAATAGCTCAGCAATAGCGTTGTCTAAAAACTCTGTTTTTCATAAAAGAACAAAGCACATAGATACCAAATTTCACTTCGTACATGAATTGGTTAACAATGGTGAGATTGTTTTGCAACACTGCAGAAGAGAGGATCAGCTAGCTGATATCTTGACAAAACCATTAGCAAAGAAAAGTTTTGATCATTTCGGGAAATGCATGGGTATGCAGCAGTTGAAATTAAGGGGGAGTGTTGGAATTTAATTCCAACTGCAACATATAATAGCTGGACAAAAACCTGATTTCTGTAGATATTTCAGATTGTTCGATGCCGCAAAGTCACTCTTGATATTTTGCACATTGATGAGCATTAAATTCATAGAATTGAATTCCCCTGCAACCGTCGACTTGTTTTCTTGAGAAAGGCATCACCGCTTGTTGCATTCAATATGCAGATAAGCGTTAGAAGATATTTTGATTATTTTACTGTTTAAACTCAGATATGTTTTTTCCTATAAATGTAATGAACAGCAGTTTTGTTTTTTAAGAGAAGGTTAGAAGAATAATAGAGAGTCTCTTCTGTAAACGCACAACAGTGCTGAACCTGCAATTTTATGAGATAAAGAAAATTGGTTTCTTGAACTAAAGTGTTCTTGTCGTTATCCCTCTGTCAAGAGGAAGATGAATTTGTATCAGCTTGTTTACTGTTTATGAATACAAGTTACTTTTGCGTTGCTGTTACACCAAGCGTCAAAACACGTTGTTGTTACACCGTAAGTCAAAAAGTGACTTGACGTCAACCGTTGCATGTTGCTGTTACATCGTAAGTCAAAAAGTGACTTGACGTTAAAATTACGTTGCTGCAACACCAAGATCAGCAACTAACGAAATTACGTTGCTGCAACACCAAGAACAGCAACTGACGAAACTGTGTTGCTGTTACACCAATTTCGCGTTGCTGTAACACCGTATTCCGCAAACGTTTTTTTATTTCCGCTATGCAATTATCAGTTTTGTTTTTTGAATTATCAGAAATTCTAATAGTGTTTCTGCAACACCAAACTGCTTTGCTGAAACACCGTTTCCAGCAAGCGATTTTCTGTTTTTTCTGAGTTAAAAACAGAGTGTAAAAACAGAGCATTTTTTTTGTCTGTCTGTTATGGAATTTACAGAAAATTCTAACAGAATTCAAGTAGTTTGACTTCTTCAAGAGCACTGGAGTATCTGAATAAATAGCAATCAAGATTATCAGTCAAAAGTGGAAGCGTAAATTTCAAGAGGAAGCTTACATTCTTAGCAAAACTTGGTAGAACTTGGAGCCACAAAGGGTAGCTCAGCTAGTTTAAGTACCGTGCTTTTCACTGCAGACTTAGGTTCAATTCCTTTGGTGAGCATCAATGGTTCCAGTGGCAAGTGGTGGTGGAGAGGAATATCCTTGGCTGGGTATAGGAGGGTGAGGTGTAACAGTTTACAGTTTGAATGAGGTTTATCACTCATTCAAATGAGGTGAATCGATTGTGGCATGAGTGGTTTGGCCATCTTAAATTACCAATATTTGCATCAGTTCAGAAAGCAGAGCATGGTCACAGGATTACCATGTGTGGAATTTTATGATGGTGTTTGTTAAGGCTACATTCCTCGAAAGCATCCGAAAGAGAAAATTGACGAAAATTAGCAGAAGTGTTGTGTCACTGGTTGAGGGGATTCATTAAAGAATTTGTTGATATTAAAGTCATTTCTTAATGATGTAATGTCGCTAAAGAAACTGGTGTATATGTCTTCAAACGAATATTTGGCAGTACAGGTGATTCAATGAGAGTGCTTATGAAAATGCGAAGGCTGCAAGAGTATTATCTTCGCCCATGTGTTCTCTCAATTCTGATGTTAGACTTGGCATTATTTCAAGTATGAAGAATGAAGAACTAAAAAATAACAATCTTGCTGGATCTGAAGGCTCTAATTCTTATATTGACAAAGGCGTTGAGGAATTTGATACTGATATTTCTTATTTTGATGAATATTATGAAGAACTTAATGCTTTGCTTGAGTTAGATGAAGACTGTGAAGAAGATAATGATAACAAGGCAACCAACTCTCTTAGCAGAATTCAGCTGTTGCGGCGCTTCGTCAAACGAAGTCCTCTATGTTTTTTGCTTCGAAAATCAAGGAAAACGCAAGCGTAATCTAGAAGAAAATGGGGAGGTGGAAGAGGAATTTATGCTAGAGGACTATGGTCAATTTAAAGCGCACCGAATTGATAAAATATCGAGGGCATTAAGCAACATGTGATAACGAAAAGGACGTAAAACACCTTATTTTATCCAAGATCTAGAGTTTCATGGGCTTGTTCTCAATAGCTATCATGCTTGCTCCGAATTCAACATCAATACTCAAGTCATGAGTAGGTTGAAAATGTTTATAGGTAAACTGGAAAAGAAAGAGATGATTTTCCCACGCAAGTAGTGAACACACTAAAATAGTTTATCGGTAAACTGAAGTAGAAGACATGATTTTCCCACGCCTGCATGCCAAGAAAGGCCATAATTACAGTTCTTCGGCCAAAAAGGCAAAACACCATTCACATGAATTATGGATCAATTATATAATGGAAACCCACACATGACTAAGCATAATCAGGAAGAAATTAGAATAACTTTGAGAAAAGAACTATGGAAAAAAACTGTAGAATTAATTAAACAAAAAATTACAAAAATTTTCAATACAAAAATCCCCGTTGTCATGAATAAAAAGATTTGAAAAAGGTACATAAGTTTGTTATTTCATTAAAATGATTTCTAGCTCGACCAAAAAAAAAATTCAGCGCAAACTGCAAATTATCTCTAATACTGCGAAAAATGGCATTGACAAAAATCTAAATCACATGAAAGCCCTATAAGACCACATGAAATGGAATAGTTGCCCGGAAAGCCCAATCTGATGACTAGGTACAAATACCAGCTTTTGAGAAAGGGTTCTTATGAGTCTAGATGTTGTAGGCGTATGGCCTAGCGGTAGAATGAGTATGCCCCTGAGTGTTCCTATCATTATTAGGACATGATCTCATTAGTTGAACACAGAATTGATTTCCTGAGGAAACTGAAGTACAGGGCGAGCAAAAGTGATCTTGAAAATATGGTGGATCAAATTTAATGAGCGGCGGAAAATGACCCATGGTTTTAGCAACCACTGCATGTAAATTAGGATTCATATAATTAAAAATGATATAAATTAATAAAAAAAAATAACAACACAACAAATGTGGTTACACATGTAAGCATATGTCAGAATTTGGATATATTATATAATTAATAACTATATAAATTAATAAAAGAAACTAACAACAAAATAAATGTGGTTAGGCATGTCGTGCTTGCATGCAACCCACGTGGTAGTATGACTATGAAACTGGAAACTGGTGTGGAAGGACTGGGTCAAAATAAACTATTTATGATTTAGACTAATTAATAACTATTCAAAACTTCCTGAAACTTCTCTTCTGAATAATAATCATTCTAGACTTCCTCAAACTCCTGATTCAACTTTTCAAACAAATGATTCAAGACTTCTTGAAACTGCTCATTCAGATTTCAAGCATGCAGGGATGGGTTGAGAGGTAGTGGCTTTGCTCATGCAAATTTTGAAACTGCTCATTCAAATTTCAAGCACGCAAGGATGGGTTGGGAGGTAGTGGCTCTACTCATTCATATTTTGAAACTGCTCATTCAGATTTCAAGCACGCAGGGATGGGTTGGGAGGTAGTGGCTCTGACTATGTTATTGGATTGAAACCGGTGGAGCAACATCCCTTCGAGTAGCTGGACCAGATATGCTTCCCTTATTCCTTCGAGAAGGCAGCCTATGGAGTTCAGCATTAGCCAAATCCTGCAATACCCTCTTTGAGGCCATTCAAGACCAAACAAATAGGTAAGGTTGTTGTCGCTCATTGATATGAATAAAGAAAGCATTATTCTTTCTTTGTATCGAACGCCAGACCTGATAGTGACGAGTCATATTATATGCTTCGGGTCCAGAGAGAGAACAACTAAGAGATTCATTCCTTTGTCTGAGTAGTCGTAGTTGCGTTCACACTTCATTGTTCCCAGACGCTTACCTCAAACAAAGATGTTGAAAGGAAATTAAGCTCAAAGTTTGAAAGGTTTTTAGAGATTACATAATCTCGACTCGGAAGAAACAGTCCAAAAGCAACAGTTTGTAAGGCAACCTAAAGGGTAAGGTGCTCAGGGCTTTAAAAATGGTGAAGCCAAACTAGTAGAAGAACATTTGCAACAATTTGGTTTCTAGATCTCTCCTGTTCAAACACTACTCCTCCCTTGGTTTTTCTCTACTCCCTTGGTTTTCCTCCACCGCACACCTGGAGAAACACAAATATGAATATGAAGACACCGCAGTCTAGGTAGTAGCATGAAACACTCAGAAGCAGTAGTTTGTAGGGAAACCTAAAGCATAAGGTGCTCAGGCCTTCAACAATGGTGAAGTCAGGCCTTCAACAATGGTGAAGTCAGGTCTTCAACAATGGTGAAGCCAAACCAGCAGAAGAACATTTGCAACAATCTGGTTTCCAGATCTCTCCTATCCAAACACTGCTCCGCCCTTGGTTTTTCTCTTCTCCCTTGGGTTTCCTCCACTGCCCACCTGGAGAAACACAACTATGAATATGAATACACCAAAGAAACATGTAGTAACGGGTGGCAACAAGTGGAAACTTCATCCACTTATAGATTAGCTCAGTCTTTTGACACTTCCAAACTCTACTAGCATTTCATACTGCTAGACTAATGCTAGCATTAGTTTAAACTAATTCCGAATAGTTCCAAAATATGAACGATATCAAGCCAAGATACTATATGCTTATAGCCTCTCTTCCATGAAAAGAGCCCAAATAGGACCACGAAAAAATAAGAATATAGTTTTCAAACCACATAGTGAAGATCGAAGTAAAAACAGAGTAAATATTAACAAAAATTAATGTTATATCAGTTAATTCTGATTACTATAGTCCATGCCATTTGCCAGATGACAGGGACTAAAAAGGAAGAGGTGGCTGACTTTTTTCAAAACCTCGACATAAGATGAAAATCACAACTTCAAGAAAAACCAATTAAAATACTTGGGCCAAATGTTGTGTTTAAGAAACAATATGTTTCAGGAATGTAGGACCGAGTTTTGGGTAATTCTTTGTAGTACTAAGATACGTGGTTAAATCTCTTTAGAAATAGCAAAGTACATCAATAAGTCATAGAAATGGATTATATTCCTTTAAAGGATAAGTGATAATTATTAATAAACCACAAATAGATTATTGGAATTATTGATGAAAATCCAATCAACAATATGTATTTATGACATGTGAGATACATTAAGATAGCCAATTTCAAGATAGAAAAATACAATCATTATTACAGATTTAAGATATCCAACAAACATGAAGCAAATTCCACTATTAACTTCACTCTAAAATCCAAAGAGGATGCACAAACTTATAATCCACACACACTCAGATGCAAAATACACTTAAAATTATAGTTCTAAATTTTGATAAAGTACCCTAAGACTACACACAACACATTACATTGATATAGTAACCTAAGACTCCATATATTAAGGGGATTGAAAAGAAGACCAGGCCAACCTGTATCATTTCCACTAAGCCCATCTTCTTTTCCATACCTAAGGAATGGATATACTTCATAATAGTTTTCAAGTAGGAAAAGTATTTTATTATATCTTGAAAAGTAGATCATTTTGAGGTTTTTGATTCGGATTAGATCATTATATTGTTTTTCATCCATCTTGATGCTTCAGATTGGGGAAAAAAGGAGGAATAAAATCTTAGGACCATTTTTGCCAACTAGACCCAGTTTGACAAATTGAGGTTTGAAACCTTTGGAGAGTGTTTTGAGACATCAAACGGATTTTTTTGGGAGTAATACTTTGTCAATTTAATCCTGCAATATTTTTCATATTCTACACACAAAAACCTTTCCAACAGAGCAAAAACCACGTAATTGCAGTCCGTATGCGAAAGTTACGTCACATAGAAACTGACCTTCATGTTTTCACCACCATAATTCAAAATGATGCCATGTTAGTCCCATTATTTGTGGAAAAGGGGATAGCCACGTGATTACGATAAAAAAGACTCTATATTGTAGCTATGGTTAAGAGTTGAGGCAGTTAAACCTAACTACTAGTAGGCTACTGGACTATGTTATTACCAAGCCACTAGGAGGAAAAAGAGTTCCATTCTTTTGAGTGCATTTGTTCCATAGATGATCAGAAATAATCAAGAGTGATAGGAGATAGAGCGCACAGAGAGGAATTATGAATTGTAGTAGCCCATATGCCACAAGCCATACCTCTTTGTACTCGCATACATTTTCTAATAAGAGAAAGAGAACAAAGCGAACTCACCTTATAGCTGGGTTTTTCTCCCAAAAGGATTTCTGAGGTCATATTTTTTGATGATGCATGTGTGAGATTTAATTTCATTGTTCTCTATTTTCTGCATAATTTTAAATCACATGTGTGCACTATTAATAGGATTCTACAAATCGAGAAAGCTAAAATGAAATAAAACTATAATAATATAGAATTTCAGATCTTAAATATATTTTTATCAGATTTATTGTGACGAACTATCTAGTGAAATATCCATGACAGTTTACATATGAGTTTTCCATGATCTTTCCACACTAGCAAAATTCTAAAATTTTCGCTTGGGTGCTACACTCTTCAAAATAAAGAAATTTTACTTGGTTGCCAATTTCACTGCTCTAATCTCCAGAGTGTCCCTACTAGAATCCCGAGTGTAAGACCCATAGATGTGCACACTCAAGTCATCTTGGACAAGGTGAGTTGAGTTGTGGAGGTGGAACAACATAACCACATTTATGATATTGGAGGAGACATTTTGGTGTTTAACTAACATTTTGTCACATCTTGCGACAAAGTGGATGCATGTACGAAATATAATGGTTGTGGCTAAGAAGGGCCCATGATATAGGAAACCATACAAGGGCGTGCAAGACGAGCGCATGAATGAAACAAAATGTCTTGGCACATGAGTGGAATGGTCTACCTATGCGCAGGGGTGGAACAAGTCGCCTTGAGAGGAATGAAGTGGAACAATTGGTAGAGTGACTGTTAGGATATTCCAACACATAGGAGATAGTTAAGTATAACTTGGTCTAGTGTAGAGTTAGGTAAAGTGTGTTTCTTTACAATGTACATTTGTAACTTACAATCTGATGGTCACGATATGTTCTAGACATGAAGTGATCTGACAATTCATTCTCTCTTCGATATTACCGATACTTGATCCATGGCTTAACACTCAATTTGTCCATGATCTCTATTTAAAGAGTGTGGAGGGTCATTTGTAGTGTTATCATTCATGAGAGAAGCTTATGTAAATTTTATTTCTTTTACTAATAAATTAAAGCAAGGAAGATTAGTAGCCATTAAAGGCTCTTGGATATTGAAGGCATGGAAAGTTTTTTCAAAGGGAGAACAAGAAGATAAGCTTGCTCCAAGAAGCCCAAAGAGATGGTGGGATATTGAAAAGGAGGAAGAAATGAAGTGGCCTTTATTGCAAATGAGGCTGACACATACCGTGAATACTTCATTACTGAAATAAGAACTCGGATTCGTTGAATATGGAGTGTAGGTTCACTTTTATGAACCAAGAAAAGGATCAACCTCAGGAGAATATGATGAAAGTGATGAAAATATTATGTCCTTAGCCTAGCTTCAAGAAAATATGCCATTAACATCACATGAGGAGGAGGAAGTTCTTAATGTATTTTTATCTAATTGTTTTAGTGACTTTGGAATTGCAGGTATCGATTACCATGGAGTTGAACATGTTCAAAGGATTATGGAGAATGTAGAACCTCAAGAGGAATTGAGCCATGCTATCAAGAAATAGCAAGAGCAATTGATACAAAAGGTGGACATCCTCAAGGAACTATCACAAAGGAAGAAGATGCAAAGTTATCTCATGAAGACAATGTGCATGAAGACCATGAAGAACCTTAGGCTAACACTCTCCAAGTTAATGAGAGGAAGAGTAACCTTAGAGGTATAATTGGTTGGTTATGTTTTCTCTTATTGATCTTTTATTGGATCATTTTTTAAAATATTTTGTCATGGGTTGAAGTCCATTGGAAATTGGGAAAGGAGAAGAAATTGTGTGTTTTATAGATTTGTGGATTGGTTCAGTATGAACATGATGGAGGGAGATTTGGAGAGAATCCCTTGGTACAATATGGTTTAGTTGATCCAAAGGAGGTCAAAACAACCCAAGGAAACTAAGGTAACCAAGAGCTTGTTGTTAACAAGGAGGAGACACCATTGTCTCAGCGAATCAAGGAGAGAAAAATACTGGACTATGAGGCTAGTTATGAGGCATGGTACATAGAAGTACCTCAAGGAGAAGCATGCCAAGACATAGATGAGAGGGCTTATGCAGAGCAAGCCATAGTCCTATGTAACAATGACAAGAGTGTCATCTAAGAAGTTGCAAGAGATAGCAAAAGGGTTCAAGGAGGAACTCATTTTCCTGGCGTGACCAGATTTCAAAATTTTGGGAATAACACAAGTAACCTTTCATAAGGCTAACAGATAATTTGACATGGAAACTATGTATTGTAGAGATAAATGAAGAAAAGTGGGAGAAGACTCTTGCAATTCATGTATAGAACATTGTTGAGGTAGAGGACTGCAAAAAATGTGAAGTTGGAGGATGCAAACAAATTTTGTCACTAGAAGTCAAAATTAAGCAGCTTATTCAGAAAAGAAAGAAGCAAACAATTTTGTTCCAAGAAATAGAGAACTCAAATGATTGGGAAATGCACTTAATCACTGTCTCAAAAGAAGAATATTGTGGGAATAATTTCCAAGTGCTTAAAGCCTCAAAATATTTGTGTGGAAAGCAAAGTGTTGAAAGCATAATTGAAGATGGAGAGGAAGGACAACAAATGATGTCAAGAGAAGAAAATGAGAAGAAGAATGAGGCAAGTCTGTCGCGTGACAATTTATTTCATTAACTTGCAAACAAGGAACATGGGGTGAAATTTTATCTTAGGAAGGAGCCAACAATTTGCAATGATATATTTTGTTGAGGGAAAAAATGAGGAAAATATTTGCTGCTATAGAGCAAGTATGGAAAGTGGTGACATACTTCTATAATGAAGAATTTAATGAGGTGGAGAATGAAATCCTACAATCTTGGGAGATGTTCATAAGGATGACTGGTAGAAATAATTTAAGCCAACAAGGGAGATGCAGCATGTACCAACAACAAGGGTGATTGGACATGGAGGTTGAGGAGATAATATGTTGATAAAGAGAGTACGAGAGGTGTAGTAAAATGGAAAGGAAAGAGTTATAAGTTTCAGCACTTGACTAACTGGAGAGGCAAGGCAACGATAAGAAAGAATATGGGGTTATGGAAGGAAGATAACAGTCAACATCAAGCTGATTGTACAATGTTGCCTCAACAAAGTGAGTGGTATACTACAAAATCAAGTATGGGATCCTGGAAAATTGAAGTCAAGGTTGACGCAACAACATGACTAGATATGTGGGAAACAACAACACTTTGTTTGGAATCCTAGATGTTTTAGCAAATTGAAGCCATTTGACTAGGAGGTCAACAAATTTTTCCCACATAGGGAGTGTGATGTAAGAGCATCACCCTCGGTAAATCATTTTGTTTAAGGCCCCAATGGTGCCATGTAGACTCTAGAAGAATCTTTTATTTTTTGTGTATAAATTAGAAATTAGGAAATTTTAGTAGGAATTTGGGTTGATAGTATAGCCCTGTGGCTTAGTGTAATAATGTGAGTTAGTAGAATGAGGTGTTAAGTTGTTTAGTGGTTGGCTAAGTGGGCCTTTGCCAATGTAACAAGTGTAGAATTAGGAATTTGGTAGTTTTTATTTGTTAGACAGATGTCCAATTTATCTGTCTGTAGAGATATTATCGTGAGCCGGTACTATTGAAGGAGTGTGTAGGATTGGAGGGTAGCTCCCAAGTGAATTTTGAGCTCCGGATTTGGACAGGAGCTTCATAAGACTTGTTGTATATATTTTTGTTAGGGAATGAATATGCCTTTTTTCTGCTTTGCGTATTATTTACCTGCATAATTCTGAATTCTATCAGCTCGGATATCTAGATGATTCTGAATTCTATCAGCTCGGATATCTAAATGAGAGAATCCTTTGACTTTGCCTGGAAATACACAAGGCAGAAGGAAACTTTCACAACTTTCAATGAGAAAAATAGAATAAATAAGAATGAAAATAAACATCATTCCAATAATTAACACCAAACAATGTTTTCTTTTTAACCACATGGTGAATCGGTAACTGCCAGCCCTAATCTATGGGAGACCCAAGATCAATCCTCGTAGCTACCACTATAACACCAAGAGCACATCCAACTACCTGCAAGTCGATATACCAAGATCCTATGGTTTTAGCAAAGCAAGACTTTTGTGCCACCAAGGCGGGGGTGGGGAATCTGCTTCTCGAGCATCCACCACAATAGGCCAGTGTATTCAATGAGATTTGAACTACGGCCTCCCAAGCTTCGCCCAAATAAACTTACCATCAAACCACACATCACTATACTTATCAGCAAAAAGAATAGATTTTAAATAACCGCAACAAAAATACCGAAGATATGGATCCTTCACTACATCTTTATTTTATAAATGCCTCGGTTCTTATTCAAGACCAAGAGTAAGTTAAATGCATTACCATCATGATAAGAACCACTAACGTAATAAGGGTAAAAACATCCTATTCGGTCCATATCCGAAAGATTAGTTATTCTTTTGAGTGCATATCAATTCATGAAAAAGAGGTTAGGGAAACTTTCCAATTTTTATTTATTTTTAATTTTCTGAAGTATTTTATAACGGTAAAATTGTTAGATTTTCACACTAATTTAGATGGGAATGATTAACCACTATAATGAATCCACTCCCACTCTGAGACTGAGACGACTCAAACAATAATGATAATAATTTAGAAGTTTATTCATGCTTGCGCATTTTAGCGTAATCTAAAACCTCAACAAATTTCATATAGTCAATATATAAATTTCCTCTCCACCAACTGGCATATAGTAATATATAATCTAAATTATCTTTAGAAATATTTTAAAATTTACCATTAGTAACTAAGTTAAACAAATTACTTGGCAATGGGCACTATCATGATGATAACACTAACGTAATAAGGTTGAATGCATCCTATTCGGTCCCTATCGGAAATATTAGTTATGGTTTGCTCAACAATTTATTGAGAAATTGTATCTTTCTGGGAATATATATGTGTGGTTAGTGTCATCCATAACACGCCACTGACTGGATGGTGATTGTCCACAATTACTATCAGAAAATATGTACCGTGTACGTGTCTATTCGATTACACCGCATTCTCTTTCAAGCGTTCATGGAGGTTTGGCATACTCTTGCTATCTTCGGTTGTCGCATTCCTGTGATAATTTTATCTTGTGGTTTTGGTTGCAGAGGAGATCGATTATAATAACAATGAATAGTGTATGCTGGAAGGTAGTTTTCAAAATACTCCGCAACGTCAATTAACTTGTAATTAATTTCAGCAATTCCATCACACATACGTTATACTTTTTCGCATCTTTGAAGACGAAGCCAAGGTTCGCAACTCCGCTACAATGGCGTTGGCAGGGTTTGCAGCAGAGGAGGGAAGCCGAGTTGTCACAATCATGTAAAATATTGCGAAAGGCCTTATAGAACAATAAGTGATATTAGGGTCATGTAACATAATAACAGTAACAGTAACGTAATAATAATAAATATATGTTTTTTAAACTATAAACTAATACAACCAATTAATATATATTATATTAAAAATGAATAGATAGTATTAAGTATAACATATTATTA
>APFE030070917.1:0-12643 GCA_000404065.3 Pinus taeda | reverse complement strand
CAATAAAGTTTCTTCAAGTTTTCTTCCCAATTTTCCCCAGTCATTGCTAACCAATACCTCTTTATTTTTATCAAGCTTAAGGAGGATAACATATTCTTGTTCTATAATCTGCCCTTCCGGCGAACCCATCGTTATGTTTTAACGAGCCTAGCCACAGCGAAACTCATTCTCATCCATTTGGACAAGTTTGTTGCTATTGTTTTTAACAAGTTTAACGACAATGATAACTCGTTCCTTTTTCAATTGTAGAGATTCTGAAAAGGGATGGAAAGGAAACTCCAATAATCCTTTTTCATCATATAATCCCTTAATTCTGAAAAAGTATAAAATAATACGAAAGGGATGAATTTTCGATAGTTTTAACGAGCCGAACAAGACAAGCGCTCGATCTTTTTGTGTAGTAATCCCTCAGGTCCAAAAATATTAAAATCTAGAGGAGGGATAACACTTCCAGTAGCTTTAATGAGTTGGAGAGGCCAATCGCTTGGCAATCTTTTCATATTTTACGAGTCAAATGAATAGAGCTTAAAGGAGACTCTTTTTTTGAGGAACGAGTGATAATTTCGGGTATCCGCTGATTCCAGGTAAGGTTTGGAATTTTCCAATAATGGCAGTGTCACAAGGATGGCTAACAGAATCACTCATCGCAGATGTTCCTCAAAAAGGGTAAACAATAAAATGGAGGCCTATGATCAGCTAAAACAGAGTGGAGGTGATGATGAGAACATGACCAAGGCTCAAAAGCTGATGATAATGCATTCACAATGGTTATTTACCGGAGATTGGTTCATTTTTTAATGAGCTTAATTTCTGAGGGAAACATTTGCTCATCGCTTAGGTTTAATTTTTAATGAGCTTAAACTTCGCATAAAAACTGCTCATGGCGAGTTTATTTTTTAACGAGCTTGAACCCTGTGGTAACACTTCTCATGATATGTTTGCATGCCCCCAGCATAATAAGGCAAATTGAGGTGCATGCCCCCAAGCTTCATTACATTCAACACTCTAGTTGGAATGAAGGTTTGCCTTCAAGATATTTGAAAGACTCGACTTGGATTTTACAAGATCGTAATCAAAGACTCGATTTGGAAAGGGAGTTGTTTAATTTTTTAATGAGGTTGACACAGTAAAAGAACTATCCTCCTTAATCCTTGTTTCATTTTTTAATGAGGTCGACACAAGATAAGAATTGTCCTCAGAATCCACCATATTTATAGTATTTGATAGAAAATCAAAAACTAAAGGATGATTAAGGTCATTGGAATAATTTTCATGGTAATCCAGAAGATGGGAACGATGGTGGTAATATTCCCATGGTGCCCCGTCAATCATCATTGACTGAACAATTCCTTCGGCTGTAGAATGTACATGCGACCAAGGATCTGAAGGGGTACCATATTCCTTAGACCTATCTATCGAAATTCTTGATGAGTGTTGATTTGGGTTTTCCCCACAGGCCAAGAAAATTGATTGCTACAATATTTCTATTAGGGCAATGATCCATGTTGACAAAATGTTCAGGAATCTTCTAAATCTAGAAGATATCATGCTGCAGGTTCCTACGTGGCCACTTTTGCCAGATTGTTTGGAGGCGTTGAGGAAAAATTCCCCATTAATATATGGTATTTTAGTAGGCCTACTCTGATATTTTGAAGCGAATGAGGGCTTCCATGGATCATTGGAATGCTTCCCATAACTTCTGAACTATTGGGGAGAAATGTTTGTTGGTCGACGACCGTAATTCCTCCTTGGAAGGGAAATGCAACCTTCCTGAAGTACGTTGACACAACGGCAGCCATAGCATATATCCAGGGCCTTCCCAGTAGGATGTTGTAATCGAGGTTTCCATCGATAACTTCAGCATCAATTTCTACTATTTTACCCCCCAGTTCTACTTGCAAGTTACTTAATATCCCATATGTGGTGTATGTTCGTCCATCAAATGATTTTAACGTCGTCGACAATCTCGACAAGGGTGGATATCCTAAAGTTTTCCAGCAACTCATCGACATAATACATGTAGATGTCCCCTCATCAATAATTGTTCGATGAACAGTTTTGTTGAGGGCCTTCACTCGAATAAGGAAATCTAGTTGAGCTGGTAACTAAGGGTCATATCCTTTGTGATTAAAGGCCACAAGGTTGGAATCTGTTGGGTCAATCCCACCTATCGCTGACAATAAAGCCTGCTTTTGGGAGGGGCAATTTTGCAGTACCTCAAGTGTCAACATAGCGGACGACAATTGGGACAGATCCTCCACTATATTATAATGTTGTGCTGCTCTGGAATGAGGATTAAACATCAATTTGTGTACTACTCCCTTTGGTGGTTTTATCGTTAGTTCAGGAGTGATGGGTGGCACAACTTCGAGTGAAGTTGTTGTCAAATTACCAGGTTGATCATTATCCTTGTTGTTTGACATCTATGGATTCCCGTAATTTTTATTCCTTGTCGATATCAAAGCGTCATTTAGCTGCTTCAAAACAGACAACATTAGCACTTGGGATGGGGAAGCATTATCACTAGCAACAAGATTTGTTCCTGGGTTCAGAAATGGATCAGTCAATACTGCCGAGGTTTTTGAACTCTTGAAGAATTTTATAATCTTAGCTTTATATGGACACTCTCTTGTCCAATGATCCTCATCACACATAAAACATGGATGACTTGGCTTCCTATCTCCAGAATGGTTTGTAGAAGATTTTTTAGGAGACGGCTCCTCCTGTTTCTTCTTCTTCCCTTTCTTTTTCTTCTTACCTCCTGGTTGCTTGGGTTCTTTTCCTTTGTCAGTCGACATGGCATTTACTTCTGAGGTGAGAAGTTCTTCATTTGTGTTTTGACTTGAAACCGTACAGGCCTTCTTTGACATAGCCTTTACGGTTTTTGTGCTAGTCATACCTATCACTCCATCGTCGGCATGAGAGTCTTTGTTTGATTTAGGAGGGGGAGGAACGGAAAATTCCGGTCTAGGAGCATCAGGGATTTTATCATAGAGTGTGCCAGACTGAGTATAAATCAAGTCTAGATATTTTGCACGAGCAATAACTTGCTCTTCAGTGACGACTCATCCCTTTGCCACATCTTTTGTAATAGAAGGTAACAATGACTTAATAAACCATTCAGCCAACAGCTGATCAGGAACATATGTTTTTACCATTCTACGATGATGTCGCCACTCATGAATATGATCGGAGATGTGAGTGGTCGTTGTTTGTTTGAAATTGGTAAGAAGCTCTGTTCCCATTTCGTACCTTATGGGTAACTAAAAATGGCTTAAAAAGGTTGTGGCTAGGGCACTGAAGTTATCAAACAAAGCTCTAGGCAATTCAATAGACCATTTTGTTGTCGGACCAGTTAACGTTCGCTAAAAAAGGTGAAGCCTGATCGAATCATCGTTGAGAGTGTTTGATGAACACCACAAATGAAAATTCATCACATGATTCGACGGGTCTTCACCCGGATTTCCATTAAATTTAGGAATATCTGACAAAATTTTATGAGGAATTGTTGGCCACCAAGGGGCGTAAGCAATTGGATCGTGCATTATTCGATTTAGATCCGGTAACTCTAAAGTCACCACGAAAGGAAATTGTTGATTCAGGCTCAGCGAAGCATTCCCAGGATAAGATGGAATTGCCTGAGCAGTTGGCCTTTGCATACCAGCATAATGCATTTGATGTTGGTAACTTTGGTAAGGTTGATGGGCATTACCATTATGATATGATTGATGTTGATTGTTTTGAATATACGGCTGCCCATTACTTGCAAAGACTTGTTGCTCAAATCCTTGGTAAGCTTGTTGGAATTGCGGTTGTTGGTATTTTACCAGCCATGGTTGTGAAGCCATGAGCTGTTGTCCAGTACTGACTATTTGACCAAGATGAGGGGTAATGGTGCCTGTTTGAACCTGGTTCATTCCACTAGTCCATGATTGTGGTTGCGTCGCAAGGAAAAGAGTTTTTTTGTATTATGACCTGAGAAACCTAAGGTTGGCATACAACAAGCAACGCTTGTACTTGCGACATTGTCACAATAGCTGGCGTAGTGGGGATATTTGACATAGGTAAACTTTGTTGCATCGAGTATACAACTCTTGGTTGTTGAGGCAGTACTAGCACCCATCTGCTAGATGTAATTTGAGCATACCCTGAGTTCTATTGTGAACTCTCATATGGTTGTTCTCCCGAAGGAGACAATGAAAGGGTATACTACCCTCCATACGGCGGTAATCCAGTGCTCAAAGGAATGATTTGCCTTTGGGGACCAAATTGCCCAAATTGACACTGCGAAGGATCAATTTCTTGAGACTCAACATAAGAGATTCCAGATATTATTCCAGATAAACAAATGGGAACAGTCCATACTATTGAACTGCCCCTGGACGGACTCCATCCAGCAACTGAGAGCTAGTTGGGATAGATGGCACGCCGGCGAACATTGTCGGAGTAGCAACAGGAAGTTCTATCGCTGTTGTGTTGGATGATACAGTCCTAGATGTTGATAATTATTCAGACATATTTAGTCTATCCAAAGATTCCTCAATGATTCTTCAAGAACTTCCGATGGTGGGAGACTAACTTCTGATGAAGAAGGATATAGGGTGATCCCAACTCTAAATTGCGATGGAGCGTTAGATGGAGGATCCTCTACAATCTCTTCTATGGCAATCAATCCAAGTGCAAGAGGTAGACCGTCAGGTCCGTAAAATATTTCTAGTGCCGAAGAAGGTATAGGTTCTGTAGCAACTGATGTTTGGGGTGTAACACCTTCTGAATCAGCTGTAGATGTAGAAAATTTGGGAATAGAAGTGTTTACCGTCACACTAGGATCAGTTGTAATGTCCTTTTGTGGCTGCGGAATTTCTTCTAGAGAGGCAGGGATACCAGAAATGTTTGGAGTAACCGGAGTCTATGAGGATGTCGGAGTACTTTCTCCAACCAACCTAGGGGACTTCGATCCGGTCAACGAGTTCGTTTCGTCCAGAATAGTTTTGTTTCCGGAATCAATGACAGTTGACTCGTAAGCCTCCACGAATGACGAGGTTTCGATTGACTTTCTTCCAAGATTGCAGATTACTCGATCAACTCAAAATAATAGGGGAAAATGATTCTGAATTAAATGAATTTTAGATGCTTTGACACAACTTGTTTTTTCAATTTTTAAGAGTCGAGAAAAAACAAAAGATGACTCTAGTCGCCTTCAATTTTTAATGAGCCTAAAGTGACAAGTGCTCAGATGGACCTTTTCCTTTAAGGAGTCTGAAAAGGAATGAAAGAGACTACTCTGGAAATCTATAAAGAGGGATTACCAAACCAATCACAAAACTGCATAATACTTTTTACGGTATGGCAGTCAATCTTTCTTAATGTTGTGTTTAATGCATTGCGATCGATAGGGCAGCAGACGCGGCTTCCTAACGATAAAGGATATAGCCTATTGTGGTCTCCCAATATATACTTTACGGTACATGGGAGCACAAGCTCGTACTAGCACTTGTCATCTCAAAGAGGAGGAATCACCCAACTAGCAATGAAAGTGATTTACCAGGCATTACGACGTCGGAATATGTCTCTAGCCTAGACTTCTAAATGTTGTGCATTAGGTTCCAAAGCATTTTTATGTTCATTGAATTTATTTTACAGTTGATCTTGCTTAATAAATTTGCCTTTCAGGTTCACCGCGTGATGTAGATATATAATTACTAAAACGCAAGCTAAGATGATAAACAATCGTTTAATCTTCTTTTTGCAATGAAAATCCTATCTACTAAGGAAAGAGAAATGAGATTCTTTCAACATAGAGCACCGAGCACACACGAGATGCACTATCCTAAATCAAACCAACAAGCAGTCTAAATGCAAATGCACATGCATGTATTTGTTTTTAGCCTTTTAATGTGTGAATTACAAGAAGAATGCTAAGTGCAAATCTGAATTATCTTTTCAAAGCGACAATACTAACAATTTTTCTTCAAAATATGAAAGGAAGATAATGACGACACTTTGCGATTTTGAATTGAAAATTGTTTTCGACACTTGAAAAACTACTAATTAAAATCAAATACAAGAGTAACAGTATAATCGACCATCCAGAACAATAGGATTCTCTTCTATGACTGAAAATGACACTTGCGACACTTCCAAATCAAGAAAAGATGGTTCGATTATGCTACTTCTTTGTAAAAGAGAACTGAAAATGGCACACAATACACAAAAACATTCACAGTTATTTGCACAATGGAGGTGGAATGATGGAAAGGAAGGGGGTTTCCACAGTGATATACTGATCATAGACAGCAAAACTCTTGAATAGAGCTGAAGAGAGTGAAAAAAATCCAAAATATGGAAGCAAAAGAGGTCTTGTCTGATCAATGTACCTGTAACACAGGGAAAGTGCGATGCAGCACACCTACTACATACAGGACGTGCGATGCATCCAGATTCCCAAGAGTAGAAGGTGCGATGGTCCAGGGACGAGACTTCAACTTGGTTCTTGGTCACAGCTTGCAGCTTAGTTCATGGATTTAGGCCGAGCAAGTGATGTTCAGTAAATATAAATCACAGGGGCTGATCTAATGAGGTTACTAGAGCCACCACCAAGGCAATTAGAATGTTTACAAATCGATTGTTCAGTTTATAAATAAAACCCAGAGATAGACTGAAGCAGCATTTATCTACTTTTCACCTACATAGAAAATGTAGTTCGAACGCTAGCCGGCTTGACTTCAGGCTCCGTCTGTAAGTTTATAAAACAAGCAAATATAGACAAGCAAACAATCTATTCGCTCCCCAGTGGAGTCACCATTTTGTTATCGGGAAATCTAGTGTCCACTCAAAGTTGCTAGTCCCACTAAGAATGGTAGCTATCTTAGAAACAAACAAACTAAATCACTTTCGAATTCCTTTATGATAAGTAGATAAGAGGGGAAAAAAGGATACCAACCTCAGTCTTGCACTTGGTTCCTTGCTTGGTTCCTCTCCCTTTTAATAGATCTTCACCGCTCCTCCTTCATCTACCCAGCTTCAAAGAGTACCTATGGAATCAAAGCAGCATAATGTTATCGAAGAACAAAGATCTACAATCATAAACAATACAGGACCAGATATGTATTGACCACACAAATGCATATATCATCAAACATACAAGAATGTGGAGGAAAACTTGAATAGCTTTATTAATATCAAGGAATAGCAAAGAGGATTACAACCAATTTGTTCTGACCCAACATCATCCTCTCAGCATGAAAGCCCTTCTTCACCTCAGAAAAGCTTAGATCACCCAACCACTATGATATTGCCCCAGGAAACCAACAGCACTTCCTTACAAGATACAAGATTCCAGCCTCTGGATCTCTGTGATGAGGATCCATATATAGATGATTATAAGGGGGGTGAGTCAGCTTCTGGGATTTTTGATTAGTGTCCTCTCTGATATTTCTTGATTCCACTTGGAGATTGATGATCTCTTTCTCATCCCTGGGCGAATTCAGAGAGGCAAAGTGTCACAGGAGTAGTTTCTAGAAGATTCCATGATCATCCACCTTGCCAAACTGTCTCTGACATTTATCCTACTCTCTCCCATCGCACCCTACAGAAGGATTTCTAGTATGCATCGCTCCTTTTACACTGAGTAGGTGAGATGCATATCACACCCTCTGCACTGGGCAGGTCTGTATGGTCCAGTTTTGACCAGTTCTAAGCAGTTTTCTATGGAGAACTTCTGGGAGATGATGTAATCAGCTGACCTTGTTCCTTTAGGGTGTGAAGCAACACTTTTAGGGACTTAGAATCCCTTGGTTTATGGACATGTATGATTGGGGTTGTAGTGCCCAAAAATGTCTATAACACTCTTAGAATGCAAAGTGTTCTTTGGTGGACCAACATGCTCAATTTATAGAAGGTTTTGAATTCAAATCCAACCGTTCCCCCCAAATTTGGATCATAAATGCATTTTGGCAGTAGATATTAACTAATTTTGGCCATCAAATTATGAATAGTAACTCCAATGGCTAATTTTGGACCCATATGCATGACACCATCCTTCATAGTGCAAATCATCCAACGTAGCTTTGCCTGTCACACTCCTGTCGTCTATCCCACAACCCCCTTGCCACATTCTTCACTTAGTTGGGAAGGGTAGTTTATAGTTTCACAATCCCTTGCAGCTGCTTAGGTTACTAAGTCTATCCTACTTCCATATAGTCATTCCGTAAGGGCGGGATCCCCTGTGTACAACTTTAGCCTACTTCCGTTCACTTTTCCAGGGAATGGTTCCCCATTCAGCTTTGCAAGCTAAACTATGCCACTATCCGTGATATCCTTAATAACATATGGCCCCAACCAATGCATTTGAAACTTTCCTAGAAATTTCATGAACTTGTTGTCATACAACAACACTAAATCATCCACCTTGAATGTGTGCATCTTAATATGTCAATTATGACATGCCTTCTCGCACTCCTTTTGCACTTGCTGGTGAAATATATCTGCAAGGAAGTAGTCTTCTTCTCCACGATTTATGCGAGTCATTCCTCCAAGGTCTCATGATTCACCATCTCTACCAATGTTCTAATACGTAAACTTGGCACAATATACTCCATAGGAATTACTGCTTCAATTCCATTGACCAACTTAAACGGTGTTTGACCTGTCAACTTCTTACAGGTTGTCCTATAAGCCCATAACACAGTAGGTACATGCATGTCCCGTCATTCCTATGCTTGTTGCATACCTTCATTAATGCATGCTCCAAAATCTTGTTAAAATCTTCCACAGTACCATTTGCCTATGGGTGATAGGGGGTGTTGTTCTCATGCTAAACATGGAATTATTCTAGCATTGCGCTAATTGTTTCATTCAAAAAATGCATACCCCTATCACTCATGAAAATCTTAGGGCATCCAAACCTCATTAAGACATATTCAAACAAAAATTTTGTAGCAGTGGTCACTGTACAATCCTTCTTTGGCTGCACTTCCACCCATTTGGTTAAGTACTCTATTGTAGTAATGATGTACCGCACACCCGTCTTCTTTCCCAGTGTTTGGATTTGACCTATAAAGTCAATAGCCCATTTATCAAATACTTGCAATGAAAATTTAGGATTTAAAGGTAATTCATCCCTTCGTGAAGGCTTCCCCGTCCTTTTGCAAGCATTGCATGCCTTGTAGTATGCCTTAGAATCCTTGGGCAACATTGGCACCATAACCCAACGCGTAAAATCTTCTACGTAGTGGCTTTCCCTGCATAATGACCTACTGCCACTCCTCCATGGGCTTCATCTAGGATACTAGCACATTCAAACTCCTTAACATACCTTCACAATATCTCATCCATTCCCATCTTATACAAATGACCTGCAATCACTAAAAAAGCTGCAACGCAAACTACTAAATCCTTCTTTTTCTGAGTAGAGTAACCTTCCGAAGTTGTGCCTATTGTTAAAATTTGAATGACATTAGAAAAATGATCATCCGCAACGCGCACTACAAAGAGTTGTGCGTCTGACAGTCCTTCCTCCAAACTACTTGGTTCCTCACCTATTTAAATCCTTCATAGATGGTTTGGACCTGCATTCAGCCTTCCAGGCTTCATAATTACTTCAAAGTCATATTCCTAGAAAAATATTAACCATTGGCATATCCCCCCCACAACACAAGCTTATTGACCAAGTACTTCAACACGGAGTGATCTGTATACATTTTAAAGTGTCCACCCAACAATTAATGCCTAAAATTCTGCAACACATAGACCATCGCAAGCCCTCCATGCTCTGTAATGGAGTAATTATTCTAGACTTTGGATAACTTTCTGCTCGTGAAAGATATTTGATGATCAATCTCTCCCTCACATGCTTGTGTTAATATTTCTCCTAGTGTAATGTAAGAGGCATCTACATGCACATGGAACTCCTTCTTCCAGTCGAGAAATACCAAAATATACGTTGTCACCATTTTCTCCTTCAAGACATCTAAACTACGCTGATAGTATTCATCCCAGCAAAATATCACATATTTCTTTAACAATTTCTCCATCAACGTGATATCTAAGCATATTCTTTGATAAAATTCCCGTAATACCCAATGTACCCCAATGTCATGCTCAGTTGTTTTACATTCCAAGGAGCCTCCAAATTCACAATGACAATGATCTTCACAAGGTCCACCATCAATCCCTGCTTACATACAACAGGTCAAGAAAAATCCAAAAGGGCACATGGAATATGCATTTCTTTAAGTTCAATGTGATCTAATACCTTCGACATGTAACCAACATTAGGTACAGACTCACAAAATGGCACTTCACTAACCCAAACACAGTCAAATCATCAAAATATACTTTTAAGAACTTATGAATAAACTCTTTGAAAACCGTGATCACTACCCGAGAAAAGATTGCATGTGTGTTCTTCAATTTGAATGGCATAACTATATATTGGAAGAAACCCCACTCAGTCGTGAAGGTTGTATCGCTTTGATATTTTGGCATGATCTTTATTTGATTATATCCCGAAAACCCATCAGTAAATGAATATGCCTTCTGTCTGCCAACATTCTCTAATACTTCATCAGTAAATGATGTTGGAAACAGATCATGCACACAGGCATCATTCAACTTCTGTAGGTCTACACATATGTTAATTTCGCCTTTCTGTTTCTTTTCTTGGACCACCATTGGTCTTACCCAATTTGATTCTTCTACTGGCTCAATAATATTGGCATCCAGCATCTTATTCAGTTCTTGGTGCACCCTCTCTTTATATTTTTTATTCAATCGATAAGGCCTTTGCATAACAGGCTTCGCATCTGGCTTCAATGTAATCTTCATAACACCTAAATATTCGATAATCCCTTTCAAATTAGAAACCTTCATTGGAAATAAATCTTGGTACTCGCGCAATAGCTCAGCTACCTTATGAACCATATCTTTGTCCCAATAGTCTCCTATCTTCGGAAACTTAGGTTCTTCTTCAAATCCAATGTTTACATGTCAAGTTTTCAGAGGCTCTAATATATTCAAGTTCACCACCTTTGGTCCTTCGACTTTGTGTTGTTCTTCATTTTTAGGAATGGTAATATTTTGTGGATCATCGTCTTCTTTAGCATTCACATTATAGCATTCCAATGCATGGCACAGCTATGTACTCAAATATGGCTGATTCCACTCTATCGATTCCTTCAGCATTCGGAATATAACTACTTTTATTTCATGTAGTGCCTCATCAATGCTCTCAAACCCATCCTTGAAGCTAAAAGTTAATTAGAAAACTCTCCTTTAAAATGTCACATTCAATCATTCCATGTCAAAGCTATGTCTCCAGATACCAGTTCATTGGGATCGTATCTAACGTATGACAGAAAATATGCACCCATTCTGGTTATGGTTTTTTTCCCCAGGCCTTAGTCCATCGTGCCAAATGGTCGTGTGAATCATCCTTCCCACTGTATTTTTCTATCATTCTAGTATTAGCATACCCAAATCTTAACTTCATCATTCTCCTGTATTCTTTACATCCAGCAAAGTTCTCCTTGTGCGTACCCCACCAACGAGTAGGCATAGCATGCAGTGCCAATTCCAATGCTTGGAACCAATGCTCTTTTGGTACTTCCCTTTCAAATTCATCCAAAAATAGCTCCACATTATTCAAACCATTATAATGTGGAAGGTTGCTTAGCTCAGCCGAGATGCTTACAATGGAGCATAGATACTTCATGTAGCTGATTTTGCGAGTGTTCAAGTTCTTCATCTGAATCTGAGACACGGGAACTATCCCTATCCCATGCAATTCATCCATCTGTTGTAGGATTGATCCAATCCTCATCTTGCTTTGTTATCTTGTATATCTAGTTCATGTCATCATCACTTTCTACATAGTCGCAAACAGGTTCAGTATAACATGCTCCTTTTGCAAGGTCTAGAGGCACCACAACCTCGAGTGACTTCTTCTCAAATGACATCTTGCGCTTCTTCAATTTAATTACTCCATTCATATAAATAGCCTATTCAATTCCTAATAGCGCAGGGTAAGGGTTATTATTATCCACGATTTCAATGACCTCAAAATCAGTCAGTGCGCTCGCACCCTCAATGTCCACCCTTACACCATATAAGTGCCCCATTGGAATAATATTCGGTTGATTTTCCATGTGCAACTGAATAGGAGACCACTACAACACATGTATCCCCATCCTTCCCCATCTTCTTAGGTGGGACATTCACATCAGACCCCAGATCCAAGATTACTTAGTCCATTTCATATTCACCTATCTGCGCAGTAAGCCTCATCTCGCACCTTGTTCACATTTTATGCTTACCAATCTTTCTTACTATGCATTGTTTAGTAGGATTCTTTTCCTTATTGGTGTACTTGTCTAGTAACTCTTGCAACCCTTCTACTACTTTTTGGTCACACAATAACTTCATACAAGTCTTTAGGAAAGTAGCTAGTATAGAAGGATCTACCTCTTGCGTCGCACTAGTCTCTGGCAATTTCTCCTAAATTCCTGAGGTGGAGGCCTCAATGAAGTTCTTATTTTATTCCTTGAAGGTTTCTTTAGCATTATTAAGATCGAATTCTACTTCCTTCTAAGCATACTTGTGCACCCATCCATCTTCCTTAGGCTTCTTACCTTTATCTGCACCA
>APFE030070916.1:3573-16467 GCA_000404065.3 Pinus taeda | reverse complement strand
GGACCGAAAACCATCGCGTCCAAAACCATGGACCGAAAACCATAGGTAGGTTCGCCCAACCTAATATAGGGTCCAAAAAAATTTTCTCAGGGCGTTGCCCCGAACCCCGTAGAGGGGGGCTACCCGCCCCCCCTGTGACCCCCCCGTTGCGCAATCGACGCAACGAAGGGGGGGCTCCACCCCCCCTCTAACCCCTCGGTTCACTACGTAGGTTAGTCGTGGAAAGAATATAACACAACCCAACAGAATTGAAGTTGAATACTTACACCCAGTTCTAGAAGCATTCTTCCAACTCTCAAGCAAGGCTTGTTTCAATCTTTGACTCTGAGAAGGGGAAGATGTAAATGGCTTTCATGCAGGCCCAAGTTCCCCAGCCAAGGACTGTAGCACAATATCAGAAACACACTTCTTTTGAGTTCAATGTTTAGGATGTGTATCAAATTGATCAAATTGAGATGCATAAACAAACCAGACAGATGATTTCTTCAACCTTGACAAACACTGCTATGAGTTTGTGAAAATTGCAGGTTACATTAGCCAACATTTAGTCACAATTAAAGTTGGAGAAGGTCTCCTCGTTAGCAAAGGATACCAAGATTCAGTCCCTAGAAAATCTAGTGCTAAGGATGGGATATGATCCATTAAACATAAATGCTGCAGAGGAGCTCATTAAGAAAAAGAACATTGAAGTTGTAGCACTAAAGAAAGAACTAAAACTACCAGCATCTGAGGATCCAATAGCCAAAGAGATCGAGGAGATAGAGACTCAAAAGTTAGACATGATGAAGCTCATCATGGAACAGAATTTGCAAATAAAACAAATGGAGAAGTAAATGGAGAAATTGGTTAAGGAGAAGGAGGAAGATATCAAGAACATTCAAACTTGAACAGATGTAGTTTCTCTTGTAGCAATTCCCATCACTATAGTTTCTACTACAGCCACTACATTAGCAACAAGTACAACAGAAGGAGTTGAAAAGCTTACTGAAGTTGTTCAGAATCTGTCTATCCAGACAGGAGAAATCAATAAATTAAAGGATGAACTCAAAGAGTTACGGCTTATAAAGTCTACATAAGACAGTTCACACACAACTAAAACAAACAGACTCAAAGGCCAAGTGGAAATGTTGGAGAGAGAACTCACAGATTCTTTCATAGGAAACAAGTTGGGTTTAGCAAAAGAAATTTTGTGGGAAGAAATCACAGAGGCAATCAAGGAGATTTGGCCCTCCATTAAGATAATATTCAATCAAAAAGATCTCTTGGAGAAAGCTCAGGAAGCAGTGGAATCCATAACTAGGCAGTTGGAGGATATGTCAGAGACTGCCTCTGATATAATCAAATTTCTGAATTCCAAGGATGACTATGAGCTTGAAGAGTTAAGGATAAGTGATAGAACTGCAACAATATTAGAAGTAAATAAGATTATCATTAAGAAAAATCTCAACCTTCAGCTACAACAAACATGCAGCAATGTTAACAACATGGTTCAAAGATTCTTCAACAAAATTGAACTTTTGATCAGCAAAGGTTTACCTTCTATGATGGTTATTAATGATAAATTGATGCCAATTGAGGATTATGTCAAAAAGTTAACAGAGGTGGGCACCCATGCAGCTTCAGTAGCCAATATCAAAGGATTATCAACACCAGCTGTCATAGTAAAAACACTCAGGAATTCTTTCTTCATCCTAGATGAAATCAAACATATATTTTTTGTAAAACCCACTTTTACTAAATACACCAAGATGGATGAAATCTACAGGAGGGTAACAAAGATTTCTATCTCAGATAAGAAACACTGGGAAGAATTAACAAATTTACTTGATTAAGGATTATTAAACAACATTCAGCTTTTGAGGGAACAATCAGCCAGCTTCAACCACTTTTCAACTTTTCAGTGATAGTCATCAAACAGTGTAGCACCAAAGCAATCCCAAATCATTAGACAATTTTATTTTTGATTGTGTAAATAATCTATTTTTGTAAAAGCAGTTTAAGATATTTTTCGTCCTACCATTGTATAAATAACTCTCTTCACGAGTTATCAAGAGTTGCACCCTTGAAGAAGCATTTCTAGACATCTGATGTAATTGATCTTTCTGGATCATTAATATGAAGCAAAGGATTCTGAATTCTATTTTGGATAATTTGTGTTTCCTGTAAGTGTTTCCAGTGTCATTCATTATGTTTTTCTTCATATACTTGTGTCTTGCAGAGATAACTAGGTAGGAGTAATTGTATTTCAATCTATTCCTATAAGCTTTCTGAAGTGATAATCTATAAAGAGAATTGAATTAATGGATTGTTTGTTTAATTAGTTCCCTCAAAATTAATAAATCATCAGCTTCTTTTGTAAGCTCATGTG
Source organism: Pinus taeda (assembly GCA_000404065.3). NCBI lineage: Eukaryota > Viridiplantae > Streptophyta > Pinopsida > Pinales > Pinaceae > Pinus > Pinus taeda. The sequence goes on along the minus strand of APFE030070916.1, from coordinate 14,099 downwards.
TATTTTCTCAAACTTGTAAATGTAGTTTAAAGGTTTTCATACTTATGATATCTAACTTTCTATTTGAAAACTGTGGCAATCATATTACTTTTTTGTTTCTGCTCATCATCATAAAATCTATTTCACTGTGTAAATATTTATAACAGCCCTTTGTTGAGATATTGATATTATTCAAAAGGTTAAGCACATCAATTCTATATCTGTTTCATTCATTGGTCTCCCAAATTAAAACAAAACCCCCAAAACATTTATCTTAGATGCTCTAGCATAATAGCTGACCATTATTATCTGAGAGATACAAGAGAATACAAGACTTACCCAACTTACAAAAAAAATTACATTTAAATTAATGCATTTGAAAAAACTATTAATAAACTTGTTAATAATCAAATTGTCATATTTAATGACCTTTCATATATATACAATGATAGCTTCTTTCACTATAGCTTTCTAAGGTTATAAAATATTAACATATATTAATATTTTTGTGAAATAAAATGTAATTAGCGATGGTCTTGATAGTGAAGAGTTAGTTCCCATGAAATTACCGGTTCAAACCTTTTGAGTCAGTGTATGAATATTATATATGGGAGTTAATTCTCATAAAATTAAACACTATGGGTTACCTTGCAAAATATATATATGAAATAGAAAGTTGAAATATTTCACTTATTTATTGAAATTACTTTTAATATAACTAATATATATGGTTCAATCATTGCTAATATAGAAGTGTTGAATTTGCTAATCATTGCTAATATATAAGTGTTAAATTAGCTAATTTTATAGAGATAAATTCGTGTCTCCTAGTTGTCCACAATCTTTTCAGAATGTTTAGAGATAAATCTTAGGGTCACGTAATTGTCCATAAATATTTCAACGAATTTATATATGGTTCAATAATTGCTAATAAAGAAGTTATCTTTAAAATTAGAATAGTTGAAAGAAGTTACTCCACAAGGCCAAACACCTCTCATTTCACATTAGTAAACAATTTTTCTGATCAAGTTTATTTTTTGGAATTTTTTTTTAAAATAAAAACACAATTATCAATTTTTTAAATTAATTTATGAAATTTAAATTATATATAATAATTATAATAATAATAATAATATTTTCTTTAAATATAAATTTTAATTAATTTTAAATAATTATATTAATACTAATATAATTATATTAATATTAATATTAAATCTTTTCATAGACGCGCTCTTTTCGCAACCTTTAAAGAGATAAATTTGTGTCGCCTAGTTGTCCACAAATCTTAGGGTCACGTCGTTGTTCCCGTCAATATGTTTAAGGAGAATTATTGGGGTCACCTTAGCCTTCAATCTTTTCAGAGATGCGGTCCTTTCGGAGAAAATATTCGGGTCAATAAATCTTTTCATAAATCTTTTTATAATGTTTATGGAGAAATATTCGGGTCACCCAATTACCCATCAGTCTTTTCATAGGAGAAATATTCGGAGAAAATAGTGGGGTCAATAAATCTTTTCATCCTGCCGTCCCTGTCAATGTGTTTATGGAGAAATAGGAGAGTTACAGATAAATCAGTCTTTTCCTTCAATGTTTACGCAGAAATATTCGGAGCACGTAAATCTTTTCGTACAAGCGTTCCTCACACAATGTTTGAGCCTACGGAAAATCAGCGGTTGTGTGTAAACGTAGTGGGAGGAGACTTGATCAGCGGTTGTGTGTAAACGTAGTGGGAGGAGACTTGAGAGTCTAATCACTTTTAAAAAGTGGAACATCACGTGGTAGGATCAACGCTCAAATAACTTTAAGTAGGATCAAATATTACCATACATGCACCTGTGAGCGTACCATGTGTTTTTTCAAGAATACAGGGAAAGGAATAACCATAAATTTAAAAGTTTGTAAAATAAGAATGATATTCATCTATTTTTTTTTCAGAGGAAAAAACCATCATTAATTTATATTAAGAGAATATAAAGATCTTCAATACATATCATGATTGGTTTGAGAGCAAAAGAAAGCCCAGAAACCTATGCTAAATATAGAGATAGATAGTCTGGATCATCCAATCCAAAAAAGAAAACATATACAAAACCTTCTTGTCCAAAATTGATACAAAATCATACAATCACTGAAGAAACAACACCATCAAAAGATTGCACGCTATTACACATATGAAAAAAGGAGCACTCGGCCCTGCGATGGATAAGAGACCCAATCCACTGATACTAAAAACCTGAAAGGAGATACCATAATGTTGGATTATTAATGAGCAAAGACCTCCGGCATCATATAGCAGGCATTTTTGGCAAAGAGTCATCCTGATGAAAGGAGTCATGGCATGCCAAAATACGCTGTAGAATTGCACGTAGGGGCTCCTTTGAATCTTGGAAAATTTGTGTGTTCCTCCATTTCCATAAGAACCAACAAGTAATGATGAACAACTATCTCCAAGATAAACATTGCCTACTCCACCACATAAAACCATCCTGTACAAAAGGAAAGATAAGGTAAGGAAAACCAAAAGTTAAAGAAAGATCATACCAGATATGAAGGGACGAGGCACATTGAAAAAACATATGCAGGTTTGATTCCGCTGCATTGTGGCACATGGCACATCTGCTCGGACCCTGCCAGTTTTTCCTTTGAAGAACCTCCCATGAAAGATTTTTGTTCCCAAATACCAGCCAAGAAAAAATAATCATTTTAAGAGGACATGCAACCTCCCAAAGACAAGGAGGGAAAAGCAGACCAGGACACCTAGCGATGACAGAGATCATTTCTGCATAAATATCGTTTATGCACACTGGCAATTTTTCTTTTTGAAGAGACCAAACCAAGCAATCCTTTGTTCCCGTTCGAATGATCCCCAGGCTACTTAGTCTCTCTTTTACAGAGGTCCATAGAGGGAACATCGATTGGGGCAAAAGCAGATCCTCCCCATCGTTCCAGACAGGGATAAGACCAGACCAATCTTTTATCAATTTGTCCCATGTGAAACATCCCAGTCTATGAAAATTGTATACCAACGGAGGAGGGAATGAGAACTCCCGACCACATGAAATAGAGTCAAAACCAATAAGCATATTAGATCCCGAGCAGAGGTTCCATCAAAGATTATCCATGAAAAAAGGATGGACTTTCCTGAGACTTTGCCAGATTGTCGATCCCCTCCTGATGCCAATGGAACACCTTCTGTACGAGAACTCTATACTCTTGCCTTTTAAATATTTCGCCCTAATAATCTTACTCCATGGCCCATCGCCAAAAATACCTCTATAAAGAGACTTACAGAGAAGTTCTTTCCCGAAGGAGCGCATATCTAAAAGACCCCATCCACCAGCCCTTCTTGGTTTTGATATAGAAGCCATCTTGACTAGGTGAAATTTGTTTTGATATGCATGTCCTCCCCAAAGGAAATTTGCAGCCAGTGTGTTCATTCGGTTTATAATACTGGCAGGGAGAAAGAAGATATGTGCCCAATCGACTGATAGTTGAGATAGGACAGCTTGTACTAAAATGAATCTACCAGCTAGAGAAAGAAATTTAAACTCCCAGCCTGAAATCTTTTTATAAAAACGGTCCAATAACCATTGCCAATCCCTCTTGGAATTGCCCTTTGCCTTCAAGTTAAAGCCCAAATATTTAAACCCATCCTTGATCGAAAAAGGAGAAATGTCCATCATTTCAGAAATCCAGAGAACGATTTCCATATTTGAATCATTGTGAAACAAAGAGGATTTGGCTTTCTGAAATTTTAAAAGAATATCATTTATGCACGCCCAAGAGACCCTACAGAGCATAGCAAAGATGAGGACATCGTCAAAAAAGAGATTGTGAGAAAGGGGAATGTCCTTACAAATATTTACCGGGCGGCATCTCTTGTCCTTAACTGCTTTATTTATCTGGAGACTGAGAGAGTTCATTACCAGAATGAAGAGTAGTGGGGATACGGGACATCCCTATCGGAGACCTCTCTCCGCTTGGAAGAAAGTCGAAGGATTCCATTTACAATTACAGAATATCTGACATTCTCAACACAGGACATGACCCAGTTGATGCTCTGTGATTTTAGTCTTATTTTAGCCAGCAGGATTCTTAAAAAGCCCCAGTCTACACAATCATAGGCTTTTTGCAAATCAATCTTGAGAATAGCCGCATCCAAATTGTTTGACAACATTGAGAACAGACTTTCCTGAGTCATGGCAACCGCATCCAAGATGATACGACCCTTTAAGAATGCATGTTGGTCCCTAGAGATGAAAGAATTAAGAATATGCTTCATCCTTTCTGCAATGATTCTTGAGATAATTTTGAACATGATGTTGCAGAGCGAGATAGGTCTAAAATCGTGGAAGGAATCAAACCTTTCCTTTTTTGGAATTAGAGCAATAAAGGTAGAGGAGGTAGCTGTATGAATGCTTCCTGACATCCGGGATGCTTCGACCATCCGTAACAGATCTGTTTTGAAGAGGTCAAATAAGTGAGAGAAAAATTCGATTGGCCATCCATCCGGCCCAGGGCTTTTATCCTTTTTGAAAGCTTTTATAGCTCTCAATAGTTCTTCTTTAGAGATCGGATTTTTGAAGCCTTCATTTGCTGTGTCATCAAACATTTCCGGAACTAGCTCAATGCCCCATAGAGCATCTTTAAAGGTTACCTCCCTTCTTCTATATTGATTCTAAAAAAATCTCGTAGCCTCCACCGAGATTTCATGCTGTGTTAAGAGAACATTCCCCTTTTCATCTCTGATGCTCCAAATAGAGTTTTTCTCTCTTCTTGCATCTGCATACTTGTGGAAGAACCTCGTATTTTTGTCCCCCTCTTTGAGCCAGATGGCTCTGCTCTTTAGTCGCCATGTAGCCTCCTCCTTTTGTAAAATCAATTGTTTCCTTTTCTCCAAATTTCTTATCATGCTTTTCAGGTCTATAGATAGGCTATTCGGATCCGCTGACTCTAATAGGGAGTCCAGTTCCTTTTGGATATTATTTAACTCTTGTTTTTCCATCCTTCTCTTTTGAAATTTCCAATCCTTTGCCACAGAACTCAGGCTATCCATCTTTACTCGGAATGGCATAAAGGGAGCCATTTCAGATTCTAGGAGATTCTTCCATTTTCTTGTGATTATTTCATTAAAGGATGGGTCTTCTAAATGGATCCTGTTGAATTTAAAAGAGTAACCGAGCCTGATAACTTTTTTGCGCCATTTGAGGAGAATGGGTCTGTGGTCAGAAGTATAATCGTTCCCAATAGACAATATTGGCATTCCCAATTTCCCAATAATGCTTGCATGAATGATAATTCTGTCGATTCTCTTTGCTATGTAGGCCTGCCCAGTCCTGCTGTTGTCCCAAGTAGGCCTCATTTTATTGGGAACAATGTCCACCAGATCCCTATTTAGTAATTCCTTCCTGACTCTATCAGCCAGAGGGTCAATTTTCCTACAATTACCCCAACATTCATCAGAACTGAGAGTCAAATTTAAGTCGCCAGCTATCATCAGCAATTCCATCTCAAGAATTTGGGATTCAAAGAACCTTTCCCAAAAGGAAAGTCTATTTTTATAAGGAGCATAGACATTTAGCATGTTGAGAGAAAAGGCTTGACCCCTGATAGAAGTCGATATTAAAATTCCTGCACAACATTTATAAGCTTTTGCCATAATCCAAGCTGGGTCCCACAAGACCGCAAGACCACCTGACTGACCATTCGCCTCAGTGGCCACCATATACCACAAAGGAAACATTCTCCTAAAGAAAGCTATAGACACATAGCTAGGGTGCATGGTTTCTTGTATAAAGATGATTTTTGGATGAGCTAAGTAGAAAAAATCTTTTAGCGCATTGTATTTAGGGGCTGCGCCCAAACCCCTGATATTCATTGAAGCAAGGAAGGTCATTTGAATGACTCGCCAGCCACGCATGCTCTAAGAGGCTGAAACTCTGATGAATCCATAATAGGAACTTCCACTAGAGATAAGTTTCTCACACCATGCTCAGTAACTACAGATATCCCTCTAAAGTGACAGCTACCACCCTTGAATTTCTTCCTGACCGTGATATATTTTGTTGATTTAGGACTAATGAAAAGATGAGACGGACTGGAAGGTTTATGAATGGTCAATGGTTCAAGTTCCAAAGACTTCCTATGGAGAAGAAAGTCAATATCACTATCAAACTTATTGACCGGGGATTCTGAAAACGAATTATTGGGAGAAAGCATGTGAATAGGATCTTTTCCTTTTGAATCAGAAGGAATGGATTTGACAGGAGTCGGAGATGAGGAGGATATCTGTATGGGAAGAGAGCCAACCACAATGTCCCTTTGATTCATAACAGGAGGAGAGGTAGCCTGAATATCCTCCAGGGGCTCAGGAACAGGCATGCAATCAAAAGGAGGCGAGGCATTAGTATCAGGTCGACCAAGAGAATCTTGTAGAGAGCAGCATGGGTCCGGCTCGGATTGAGGGTCATGGATAGGGAGATTATGAGACAATTTTTGACCGGGAGCCAAATGATTAGATTTTTCTGTTGAGAACTCTCCCTAAAGCCCAAAGAATCTGGGGAGCATTCAGACTCTGACTTCCTAACTTGCTTGAAGGTAGGCTTCTTGATTCTTCAGGAGAATCGATGACTGCAGTTTTTAATCAAGTGTCCGGTTTTATGGCACAAGGAGCACCTGAAAGGAATACCCAAAAAGTCTAATCTTTTGATGGATTTTCATACTGCCCCAAGCTATCTCCATATGATTGGGATAACCTCCTTTGTACGGCTTCTCTATAAGGATCCAAGCAATTCTCTTATCTTTCTCTCCTCTGCACGGGGGGTCTACATAAACAAACTTGCCTATCGAGTTACCAATTTTTGAGAGAGATTCCTCCGACTATAGTTCCAGAGGCAAATTCGGAAGTTTCACCCATATCAGACTGTTCGATGGAGTATTCTTTAAAGGATCAAAACCTATATACCATTGAGAAAGGGCCAAGAAGCTTCTGCCAAAAACCCAGGGTTTATGTAGAATAGTCTCTAAATCAGATGCTTTAAGGAAATGGAAAGAGTACCATTCCTTCATAAGACGGGAGATGATAGGAGTATATCCAATCAGGGGTGACCATTTGTCCATCAGCCACTTCCTCATGTCCGCATCACCCATTTCAGGGAATTGCCATTTCCCAACCAGTGCTAGTTTTTTCAAACTGTCGATTCGATCTGAAAGGACGGCACCATCCAAACAAATGGCTTTCGGGGGAAGTAATGTCTTAACAGGGTTCCTAGATTTGTTGAAAAAGCAGATGTAGGCCCATCTTTCCTAGAAAAATCCTTTCCTTTTTTAGATGCTCCCAAAATATGCTCAGAAAGAATATGAACTTCTTGGCAGGCTGGATTGATTATCATATCTTCCACCATAGCTTGCCAGCCTGTAAAGTTCGAAGATTTTTTCCGCGCCTCCTCAGCTTGGATAGTGGCCTGTATGAGTACCCTCGTGTCCGATGAATCAGACCCATCCGCCATTTTGATGGAAGATAAGACGCAATAAAACCGACAGAAACCTTGAGACCATAAAATACAGCGATAGTACGAGAGAAATCCAATCCGTAGATCCCTTCTGAACAAAATCCCTAGATGGAATAACTCCTAGAGGAGAAGGAAATTAATAGGACAGGACGGGAAAGATCCAATCCGTAGATCCTACCCTGATAAAAGGACACAGCTAGATAAGGATAATAAAGAGCTCCAGTAGAATGAGGTCTTGGGATCCGAAGGTTGGAAGGCCCCAGAATGGAAATCGAAGACGGTAAGACCAACTCTCTGGAAACACTCCTATGGAGAAGAGAGGAAAGGACAATTCCCCTCCATCAGTCCAAGACAAGAAATGTGAGGGAAAGATTTGATACACTGAGCCATATAAAAAAGGGACAAATAAGTACAGAAGACATTAACAGACATGGGTTGAGCTAGATTACTCTCCGGAAATTTTTGAAACTTTTTCACATCACCGGAGAAATTAGACAGTGACAAAACTCAACTAGATTTCGGCAGCCATTCTAAACAAATCTGAGTGCCAAAACCAGATTAGAGCTGAAAAGCTACGCTGAAGAATGGCCTTGACAATCAATGCAACAACAGAATGGCTGGAAAATACACCACCATTTTCCAATTCTAATGCGAAATTCTGTACAGGGACTATAAATAACTATAGAATTCTTTATCTTAACAAAAATTGACTTCAGCATATTTAAAACTAGAAGATTCACAATGCTCGAGTTCAGTGTTGTTTTAAGCCAACTTACTACGCCATATAGAATCCTATAAAGGATAACAGTTTTTTAAAGAAACTAATAAGAACAACCTTCATCTAAAGACCAGAAATCAGATAGCATAAGGAAAGGATGAAACTAGCCTTTTTAGCTTCACCGTTGCAGCGGGAGAGAGCGTCCAAGAGCACTTCTGATAACATCCAACAAATAACAGAGAACCACCGTGGCCTTAAGGCCCGGGATTGAAAAGAAAACAGATGATAACTGCTGGGAGGATATTTATAGAGAAGAAGGGAGAACCTTACAGAACACCCTCCAGGCGTCTACATGCATTGAAACAAAAACAATACTGCCACACCGACTAATCCATGCTAGAGAATGAGTCCAAAGGTTAGAAAGGAGTGCATGCAAGAGTACTCCCACCAAACCGGCGATATTCATCCATTCTATCATAATGAAAAAACAACATTGAAGCATGTTTGATTTTAAACTTTTGTGATCCATACTGATTTTGATAAATACTTTCTAATTAATCACATCATGAGTTTTTGTTCATGTGATAAGATGATAAATTTTAGATATTAAAGAGCTATAGAATAATTTCATTCATGTAAAATCATAAGACCGTGAAAAAAAACACTCACCAGATCCATACAACTTTAAATCAAGTTTATAAACCACAGGTGAAATGCTTTCGTGAAAAAGAGCTCTCTGCAAGATTAAAAAATATTACATATTTAAGATTTAAAAAGAATGTCTAGTGAATAAGGCACTCAATAAAATCCTATACTTAAACGTGATTAAAATGAAATATTCCTAAGGAGGATTGGACTTTGGCTCCCATGAACCAAAGCCTAAAAAGATGCCTAGAAGAAAATAGGAGGTGAGGTGTGGTCAGGGATCAGTTTAGATGATAAAAAATACAATCAAGCAAGATAAATGATCAATGACTTGGAAGAAAAAAGGGGAAATTCTTTAAGACTTCAAAGTACTCACAAAATGTAGACTGATGGAATTCCATTGATGTTGAAGTATCAGTGATGCCTTTTATTGCTAGAGATGCAATCATTATAGTAACTATGTTGATGGTTACTTGGGATTAACGACTTCTTGAATTGACTTATTTAATCATTATTCAATGTAGTATTTTAATGGAGGAATTGTGATGCCCTTCTTGACACGCTGATTAAATATTTCCTCCTTGATTTCTTGGGCATATTCTTGCAATTGTGCGACTATGGTAGATTGATCTTCATTTACATTGACAAAATTAACTAACCATTTTTTAATTTCCTCTTCGGAAAAATCAATTATATTATCAAATTCCAGTGCCATTGACTCCTTAGTATCATTCAACTCATTCTTTAATATGTCCTTTGTAATTAATATTGAATCTCTTATCAAACGAGGACCACATAAATCATCAACAACTTTTATTGCCTTGAGGAGGAAATCACTGCTTATATCATTAATCTTAATAATAGTATTGTCTTTCGGATTAATTACATTCTTCAGATTTGGTCGACATTTTGAACCAACTAATGTGGTTCGAACCTTTGTCCTGAGGATGAACCACATTAGTTGGTTCTAAACATTGACCAAATCTCAAGAATTTGATTCATCCAAAAGACAATACTATTATCACTATGGATCACAAAATTCTAAGATGTAACAACATTAATCTTAATACACTCATAAATAATCTCCTCTAGTACATTAATTCTGACAGACCATCTAGCTTTGATTTGCTTTAGTATTTTAGCTCCTATGAGATTCAGTTGTGATTTACATAACTTGGTGATGAACTGAAACTTTGAACAAAAGTAGATAATTCATTATCTACAAAATGTCGATCATGCTCGAAGTCTGGTTGGAGATAGTGATGAGCCCCAAAAATGGATAATTATATGGGCTCATTCAACCTCGTAATTCGACTTAATCCACCATTCTCATTAGTTTATTGCATGTTTTTATTATATTTATGCTAATAGAGTGAACTGGGTTAGTCATTATGCCAACAAGTCTAATGTGTGCTTTGTGTAGTATTTTTGGTCAATTTGGAGACAAAATCAAAGGTTTAAATGAGCACTTCGTAGCCAAATTCGTGGAGAGGATTTTTAGGAAGGTGTCCCCTTCATTTATCGGCCCTTACCTCGAATTCTCCACCATCAGCTTGGAGTTCAAGGGCCACCAAATCAATTATCACAAGGGCAGCCAAGCAAGTCAAGGAGGACTGCTGTTAACTACAAGTTTTGGGCAACCGAGTCCCTAAAGTTTAGGAGGACTGTTGGGG
>APFE030070915.1:0-13241 GCA_000404065.3 Pinus taeda | reverse complement strand
AAGCTTTGGATTGCGTGCTTGCTTGAGAAAGCTCTTTTTCTCCCTACAAAACAAAAACACAAAACCCAACATGACATACAAAAAAAAAAAAACCTTACGGCTTAAGTTAGCTTTACCCGGAAACTAAATATTTTCCTCAATGTTTCTGATTTTCCAAGATCACACTAAGGTGCAACAGAAAAGAGCATACGCATCAGAAAAATCCTTCCTTTCTATTTATGATTTGCCCAAATCGCATAGAGTTGTAGGGCAAAGAGCATACACAGAAATGAAAGGTATAGATCTGGTAATAAAAAAAGAAGCTAAATAAACCGAAATAATAAACAGAGAGAAAAATAACTAGAAACTGCAAAAAAACATTGTATACCTACAGATCTTAAAAATGACGTAGCTAGGGCTACCAGAAAATTTTTCGTGTGAAACGAAAGGGGTTCCTCACTGGAAAAAATTCTCCTAAAATAACAGAGCAGTCCTCTCGGCCCGAAAGCAGTCAGAAACAACAGATCTAGGAGATGGCAGTCGGATGCAGTTCTACCGACTTCAGATTTGGATCACCAACGGACGCGGCCCTCAAATAGATCTGATACCATGTAGGAATTTACAGGGTAAGTTCCTCAGACAGAACACCAAAGGACACTGCTCACAAACAAATCACAAATCAATACACTAGTATTTTGACATGGTTAAAACCCTCAAAGAGGGAAACAGTCCACGGCCTGAGCCAACGCGGCCACTTCAGACAATTTATTAATAAAAGAATGAAAATTTACATAAGCTTCTCTCGTTAACAGTTAACCTACAAATGAACCTCCATGCGCTTTAAATATAAATCATGGACCAATCGGGTGTTAAGCCACGGATCAAGTGTCGGTAATACCGAGGAGAGAATGAACCGTCGAATCACTACATATCGTGACCGTTAGATTGTAAGTTACAAATGTACATAGTTAAGGAACACACTTTACCTAACTCTATACTAGACAAAGTTATACTTAACTATTTCCTGTGTCGGAATATCCTAACATAATGGAAGATGTAAATTCTAGGATTGATAAGAACAGTATAAATGAAGTGTGGGATCTTTGTCTCACAAGGTAGAAAATGTTTCACAACCCTCTTCATTCAATTACATTCATATTCAACCCTAAGTGGTTTCACAAGAAACCATCTTTAGATATGGAGGTGATGCAAATTAGAACACATCAACCATTCTAGAAAATGAGCCTAAAAATCTGATTATTAGTTTTTTTTGCATTTTGCATAGAGTTTGTTAGAAGTATATTTTGATATATTCTTATAGTTATAAGAATACATCTAATTGTTAGTAATACAAAACTCTTATTCTTATAAATGTTTGCATGTTTTCTAGCATCACTGATCGACCAATTTTTTGGGTCTACTTTCAATGTAATAGCAAAGGAAATATTTTACTCTCCTCCTTTACTAATCCACTATGGCTAAATGTGATCATTACAATTTCACCTATGTAAAAAATGAATGTTGATGATGAATGATTTGTTTTATGTTTTTCATATTTTTATTTTTTCTCTCTCTCCTTGTTTCTTGAATGTGAAACCTCCAAACTTCATTTCTAGTCATGTTTTCATTTCTCATTTCATTTACTGTTCCTGGTTTGAATGAAGAATTTATGGGACCTTTAAAAGTTTCAGCACTAGAGCACTGATTAATCTATATAAGAGAGTTATCATTAATGGAATAGCTGAAAACAAAATATTCTTAGCCGTTGGATCATTCAAAGTGGATATTCTTGTGAGAAGCATCCTGCATCGCCCTTAATTGATTTCATTTTAGATCCGTTGGTTGATGGCCCTATAATTAATGGTGGAATCTTAACAGATTTAGTTAAATTATGGAATAATTTTTCACTGAGTTAATGGAAACAATTTATTGAATGTGGTTCTGAACAAATTGCCATTTTTACATTCCATATATAACTAATCAGATTGTGTATGCATGTAGGAAGGCGAAACAAATCCTAGAACTACATGTCAAGAAAAGAGATACGTATGGTCAATACTCCAACAAAAGGAAACATCAGTATACTATTGGGTGATTAAAAACGTCTACATTTTTTCACAACCATCTATGATGTGTCAATTTCATGGAAGAACGGGTGGAAATTTTGTGAGTTTCTAGACAAAAATAAGATCATGAATGCCAAGGATGCCTTCTTTATAGATTGTATTTTGCATTAATGTAATAGGATTTGTGTAATAAAACTTAGAACAATCATATGATTTTTTCATCCACAATTATTTGGTTTTAGGATTTCTTAGCCATCTTGCAAGAATTGGGTAGATGCTAGTGGTTTCAAGCTTAAAACCATGGAAACATTACAATCCACAATATCTATAATCACAATGTCAGTGGTTTCAATTTTGAATAAGTATATAAGTGAAGTTAAGATTCCACTTTCATCCATATGTTTTTTTCGAATGTTGGCGATAAATTTTGTGCAAGTCTTATACATGAATCGCCTAGACATAAAGGCCTGGATACCTTTTAGTTTATTTTCTTCATGAGTAGCTATATTATTTGATAAAAATGATTGTACTTTCAAGAAGATAATAAGAAATCTTTGCCACTAAAGCACCAAATTCTTGTTGTGGTTGGTGTTAATAACCCTCTCAATTCTTGCCAATAATGAGAGGGATTGTGTTGGTTTGAAGCCTTGGTGGAATGCTTGTTTTAGTCGATCCAAAGGTCATCATCCTACATACCTATTTTCCCATAACCAATCACGTTCCATTATAGATATTTCATTTACCAACAAATAACTTATTGAGATCAATAGACAACTAGAACAAATTCCTTTAATATTCTTCATACAAATTCATAATTCTTACAATCCACAACATACTCAGTTATCACTCATTTTGTTTATGACTTCCTCCCAACATGGCACCCTACATTGTCCCAAACAAGTTTCTCATACAATTTGTTCCTCTCTTTGGTGCCAAAGGTGCGTTTGTTGGGCCAAATTTTATAACCAAATATTAATAATGTCCCTAATTATTTATAAAAGTCATATTATATATGTATTCTTCTCATGAGACTAGCCGTCAAGTTTCATTCAGAAGTGAATAATAGTTTGAAAAAAATTTAGTACCTCTATTGAACATGACACAAATTTTTTGATGTCTTATGGTAATATGTAGGTCCTTTGTCACATGGGTCGTGTTCATAAAGCTCAAAGGAAAACATCGACTATTAATTCTTGTTATCATTCCTCTTTTTCTATTATCTCTACTACTATCATTTCTAATTTTTGTTATTTATTGTTTGTTCCTTTTATTTCACTGGCACATAAGGATTTCCTACAGGTGCACAAAGGTTGGAGCATGTGTGTGCGCAAGTGGGTTTTAGGGTCCATATTTCAAATCTAGGCTCTAATATCACATGCGGGAACCCATTATGGGATGGGTCAATTTGAATAAGTTTCCACAATAAATTTCACAACATATACAAAAAACAACATATTTGTCACAACATATCAAAGTATGTAAATTTCCACAACATATTAAAAGCATGTAAAATAAATTTGGTTTATGACAATTTACATAAACAACAACAATAAGAATATTTGGTTACATTAGCTCAGTTGCGGTGCCCCTGTTGGGACCACCGAAATGAATATGCCACCATGCCAACTAGGAAAGTCTATCCAACATTCTAACCCAGGGAACCTCCTAGCCCAAGTTCAAACCGCAACCATAGTGTGTCTAATATCATTGTGCCAATACCAATATCCACCTCTTAGCAACAACATAAACCTCTACACTCCCAAGTCCTAAAAGCCAAAAATCAACTTGAGGTGCCCCTAAAACCAAATCAACCCAAATTTCCTCTTAAGAATTCCCTCTCTCCCAAACATCCAACACTTATCCCCCACCCTCCTCCATTTTTTCGCACTTATGTCCTCCTCCTCCACCCTCTCGGAATCAATGGCACCAACCCCCATTCCTTACCTCAAGCCATTCCCACCTATCTTCTTATCCAAAATTAAATTTGAGGAAGACAATCTTGTTAGGACATATAAATAATAATAATAATAATAATAATAATAACAATAACAATATCTCTTTACTGTCAGTCAATCATATGAATTCCTAAAAATCCTATTAATTTAAATATTAAATAATCATGTTAAAATATCATTTATTAATTATAAGTCAAGTTTAAAGTTTAATCAATCGCTAATCAAGATTAACTATTAATCAAGCTTAATATTAATCATAACTTATGCATTAATGACCATTTATTAATCGTCTAACATAATAGGTTATAGAAAACTAGTGTATTTATACAAGGTGTGGGTATGTAGCTAAGATACACATACCTCATACATATACTAATATTTCTGATAAGAATCAAGCACAGAAGTCAATCACTCAGCAGGTAGGTTAATAACCTAATATAAGCTAATAGGATCAAGAAGTGGGCATTACATCTTTGAAAATTCTAAGGAATTTATGGCATCAACTGAAAAGAAATATGATACACCTATGAAATGCTTAAGATTAGACAATGGAGGAGAATACATAGACAAGGATTTGAAAAGTATTTTTTGAATATCAGTATATTTGGGCAAAAATGTATAACCTACAAACCTAGTGAAAATGGAATTATTGAAAGAAAGAATCAAACTTTCAAAAAATGGTGTATTGTTTGCTTCAAGCAAATTGTTTGTAAACTAAATTTTATAGAAGTTGTGTGTTGCTCAGCCTATTTTTTAAATTTGATTCTAATTAAAGTTGTATTGGATCTAAAAGAAATCCCTTAGACAAACATCTTGGAAAATTTGGATGCATAGCATGGGATCACATTCTAGATGATAGAAGGAAGAAATTGGATGCAAATAGTCATGCTTGTATCACGATGGGCTACTCTTGAAAGTAAAATGCCTACATGTTTGACCTTATTAAACATGATATTATTTGTTGAAGAGAAGTTGTCTTTTATGAGAAAACATCAGGTATCACTATGTTGAATTCTTCTTCTAGCTTGTTCAATAGTGATCCTATGAACTTTCTAGGGAGTTCTATATTCACCACCTACTTTGCAAGATTGTTGACTAGTTAGTTGACTTCTTTTCTTGAATCAAACTACAATCAACCTTCTCTAGTAGAATTGATCAAAATATTTGGGACCATTTTTCAATGTAGTAATGGTGATCTTAGTACATGAAATCCTTCAACAAAGGGGGTTTGTCTTCTTATATTTTTGACCAAGACAACTAAAGCTATGGAAACCAATGTGAGAGATAACAATGAATCAAGAAAAATAGAGGTAATAAGTAACATGTTAGTGTTTCTCTAATGGCATATGTGCTAGAGGCATGTTATCCAAAGACATATATAGATGAACATGATTGACCTAGATGGGAGAATGCAATGGTTGATGAGTAACTTTCCTTGATGAAGAATAACATATGGGATTAGTTCTTTGACTAAAAGGAAAGAATATATTGAAATGTCAATGGGACTACAAGACCAATTTATATCTAAAGACATTGTTGAAATACATAAATCTCATTTGATAACTAATGGGTTTTCTCAACAAGAAGGAATTGAATACATTAAGACCATTGCCCTAGTTGCAAAGATGAGATCTTAGCCATCTAATTCATTCACTTATTTGTTAATTTGGATGGGAGTTACATCATATGGATGTAAAAAGTGCTTTTATACATGGTGATCCCACTAAGAATATTCTTATGAAACAACCCCTTGCTTTTGAGAAGGAAGGTATTCTTGTATGCTAACGAAAGAAACCCTTTTATGGTTTGAAATAGGACCCTAGAGCATGGTATGAGAATATTGCCTACTTTTTCTTCCATCTCAATTTCAAATGTTGTGAATCAAATCATAACATCAATGTATTACATGTAAATTATGAAAGTGGATTGTTGCATTGTATGTAGATGATCTAGCCATTTAACTTGAAGCAATGATAATTTAACTTTGGGTTTGCAAAAATAGTTAGCATAGATGTTTGAGATTACCATCCTTGGTCCGTTGCATTTCTTTTTGGTCATCCACATTATGCGAATTGATGATCATGTCTTTATTTCTCAACCTAAATATGTGTTGAATATTTTACAAACGTTTAGGATGGAACATTATAAACCCTATGCTACACCTTATCAAACAAGAACGAAGCTAACCAATGACTATTATCTCTAATAGCCAATGCTACACTCTATCAATAACTTGTCAATATTCTTATCTGTTTAACTCATAATTGACCTGATATTTTCTTTGTTGTTAGTGTTGTTTCTTTATTTATGCAAGATGCTTTTGAGAATGTTGTCTTAAAGCCACAAAGATAATTCTTCATTGTATCAAGGGAACCTACCTCTTGGTATAAATCATTTTAGTGACAAAATTGAATTAGTTAGTTACCTACATTACTCAAATTTGGATCGATTGTAAGGTGAAAATTGACTCGGTGAAAGAGTCAAATTTACTTAGTCTATAGTGGTGGTTTTGGGCATATGGATTTAGTTTCCCATAGTTTTTTTCCCATGGATTACATGTAATGAAACATTTAAAAGGATTGGAAATATTTCATTGTAAGGGCATGAGGGATGTGAGCAGTGAAGGCTCACCTGGCCAGGTTGGGTAGGATTTTCCAAGGGACAAAAATAGGATATTTTGTTAGTTGATCCTTCCATAAATTGTGGTTTTCCATGATAAATATTATGTGTTTATTGTTGGTGTTTTGTTGTTGGTAAATTTAAATTTCTCTTTGGTAATTATTTTAACAACTAGTATCAAATCTAAATGGTTTATTTGGCCTAGTGAATATTAGTAAAAAATCCTAAGTTTGAGGTCATGAGATATGTTCTAAGATTATGACCATGAGGCTTGGTAGATGAGGGTTATGAGGTGTATATTGATGAGGATAAATTCCATGAATTAACCTTGAGCTTTATGTTGGCACCATAAAGGAAGCTAGTAGCAACTCAAGAAAGATAGATGAAGGGGATACAAAAAAGTTCATGTTACAATCTATATATGACTATGTAGGCCAATAGGGAGAATTGTGGTAGATCCTTTGAGGTAATTGAGTGGAACAACAAGAACCATGTATATGTGCAAGGAGGCATACAAGAAAACCCATGCCAAGGCTTCAACTGAGATTACATTTATGTTAAGGATGAACACAAAGTGCTTGATGAAATGCTTTAATGAGATGAATTATCATGGTTTGTTTGCTTCAGATTGTATATTTTCAATGGTGAAATGGGTGACCTATGGAAGATAGAGAGGCTAGTTGTGTATTGTAAAACAAACAACAACAAAAATAATTTATTGTAATGGAGTTGAAACATTTTACATGTAAATGGGAATACAACTATAAGACCTAGTAAGGCATGCGTACCATTGGGGAATTACCCATAAAGTATGGAGTTAGACCTATGTGATAAGGGGGAATGTTGAATTATTGTATACCCTAGATATAATCTTTGAGGGGGGTAGGACTTGGAGGTGAGCGATGCCATCTCACTTTGCTGGTTTGATAGGATTTGGTCAAAGGAAGCCCAAGTCAAGTTTTAATGGGGGTTTGTTAGGTAAAACTTGACTCAATAGAAGAGTTAAAGTTACTCAATCTATAGTGATGGTTTTTGACACATGTTTTTAGTTTCCCATGGTTTTGTGCCTATGGATTGCATGTAATGAAGCCTTTAGAAGGCTTGGAAATACTCCATTGTAAGGGTTCCATGGATGTGAGCAGTGAAGCATCACTTGGTTAGCTTGGGATAAACCAACGACAATAATAAAATATTTTGTTAGATAAGTTTTCCCTTGATTGAGTTTTTCTTGGATAAACATTGTATGTTTATGATCTGTGTTTTGTTGTTATATTTATTTTCAATGATTTTTTTAACATGGATATGGTGACAACAAAAATTCTACATATGGATTTGTCTTTTCACTTGGATCCAACCAATGTTTGGTCTTGCAAAAGAAGAAGGTGGTATATTTTTCAACTATAGAAGCATATTATTATGGTGCTACATGTTGGCACGAAGGTAGTATGTATTAAACATCTCATGGAAACAAATGGTTTCCCAGTTGAGACTTAATATGATATCTTGTGAAAACAAAAGCACAATACAAGTTGAAAATCCTCCTATGGAATATAACAATGAAGCATGTGGAGCTTTAGCCTAATTATTTAAAACAACTAGTACAATACAATGTTACAATTCTTGTTTATAGTAGGAAAAACAATCAGGCTGTTGATATCTTTATGAAGCCTCTCTCAAAAGCTAAGTTTGTGAAACTTTGGGCTATGTGTGGGCTTTAGAAAGCTACAATTATGGGGAGGTGTACAAAAGTAATTTCACCTCTTGAATCTCCAAATTATTATACTAATAGGGAGGTGCTGAAACAACATGTTATGCAAATTCATCACATATTTGGATCTTCTA
Organism: Pinus taeda; assembly: GCA_000404065.3. Classification (NCBI taxonomy): domain Eukaryota; kingdom Viridiplantae; phylum Streptophyta; class Pinopsida; order Pinales; family Pinaceae; genus Pinus; species Pinus taeda. The sequence continues at coordinate 4,780 of APFE030070915.1, read as the reverse complement.
TAGATAGTTAGTTGACATTCGATAATCCACTAGGAGAGCCAACTAAGTAGTTTATTGAATGGTTAGCTAAGGGACTGACTAGATGGTCAAATAGGCATTTGATTGGTTATGTAATTAGAATAAAGTAGTTGACTAGTGCATAATACAAGGTAGAAATTAAATATTTTATTATGCATCCTCACTAATTTATGTAGATATCATCTTCCTCACTTCAAGGAAGATAGTTGAAATTCGATAATCAACTAAGAGATCCAACTAAGTAGTTGATTGAGTGGTTAGATAAGGGACTGACTAGATGGTGAAATAGGAATTTGATTGGTTATGTAATTAGAATAAGGCAGTTTATTGGTGCATAATACAAGGTAGAAATTAAATATTCTATTATGCATCCTCACTAATTTATGTAGATATAATCTTCCTCACTTCAAGGAAGCTAGTTTTACCTCTATAAAATAGAAGATGGAATCATGGATTGGTCTATATATGTGTGAAGTGTGAATAATGTTATCTAAGATATGTGTTGTATATGGAAATATTTTAGTTTCTTAAACTGCAATGTATTTTGAGCTATGCTTGAGTACTTAAGTGTTTCAATGGTGTCTTTGAACACCATCTCTCTCTTGGAATACCATCTCTATATTATACTTAATCCTTTGATTTTTGAAAATAATATAAATCGTTCACTAGCTAAATAGATATTATAGATTGTAAGCCCAAGGGGTAGGCTCAACTGGTATTTATTAATGTTTTCGGGAATTTGGGTAGCTTTATGTTAGCATGTGCCTAGTACAAATCCCCTTAAGTGAGGTGCACTATGTTGGTTTTAACATTTTATAATTAATTGTTGCAAACGTATCCTTAATAAAAGCTAAAGAGATGCAATGGAACACACACACACATTTTACCTTGGAAACCCAAAATAAAAAAACCAAAAATATTTTTTAGTATATTATATATTTACAATGTTACAATACAATATGTATATCCCATGACACCCATAAAACCCCAATCCATTAATCCTTGATTAGAAAAAAATTGTAGTTCCTTAACTAGAATTACAAAACCATGGGAAATGTCAAAAGCAGATGCAAAAAATTGACCTTAGTTTCAAGGGATCTAACTCCCTGCAACCCCCCAGAGTGAGGAGCGTTTCCCCCCTTGTGACACCCAACATATAAATCATGCATGGAGCTAATCATGTAAATAATATCATATAAAAAATATCCCCCCACTTGTTTTCTCTATATACAAGAGGTCACAAGAGTACATGAACAATAATCCAAGGCACTAATGCCCATATTTCTCTACACCAAGAGAACTTCCCAGTGCTCACCTAATTTTTTAATGAATCTGCAATAGTCTTTGAGGTGTTCACCTCCATCAGAAACACGTTCTTGTCATCAACCATGTCTCTCACAAAGTGATATTAAAAATCAATATGCTTTGTCTTAGAATGAAAAGCTAGGTTTTTTATTAGGGAGATTGCACTTTGATTGTCATCATTTATCCTTATAGCCTGTTGTAGCAACCCAATACCTAAACATAAATTTTGTAACCATAATTCATCCTTGTTTTCATAAGTGGCTTCCATATATTCAACTTCTATATTCAAGAGTACCACTACAAACAATCTCTTGATCATTAAACACACACCCACTTGAAAATATTGTACTATATAGACCTCTTGCCCAATCTACATCAACAAAGTCATGTATGTCAAACACTTTGTCCAATCCTAGTCTTCCTTGGTACAATAATCCATGACATGTAGTCTCACACAAATACATAAAAACCTTCTTTACTATTGCCTAATGCTCCTTTCCTAATTTTAACATATACCTCAATACTCCCATTGCATGTGCAATGTCCAATTTAGTACAAAATATTACATACATCAAAATGCCAACTACACTAGCATATAGAACATATGATATGTCATCTTCCTCTTCATATGTCTTGGGACACTAATATGTTTATAACATTACACTTATATGAATATGGAACTTTATTAGTTTACATTCCTAAATATTAAAACTTTGTAATATTGTCTCGACATAGTTCCTTTGATTTAACCAGAGTTTCTTGTTTTCCCACTCTTTTTTAATTTCCATTCCCAAAATGATATTTGCAACACAAAGATCCGCCATATCAAATTTAGAGGACAACTAAGTTTTCAAAACCTGGATAATTTCCTTGTTGTTTCCAATTATCAACATATCATCTAGATACAAGACTAAATAAATAAGATGATAACCAACTAATTTAAAATACTACAGTGATTCACTTTTCTCCTTATGAAGCAATGTCCATATATATGAGTATCAATTTTTTTTGTACCACTTCCCTGGTGATTGTTTTAACCCATATAGGGACTTTTCTAGTGTGCATACCAATTCTTTCTTTCCATTCATTGCAAAGTATTCTTTCTATTTCATGTAGATTTCTTCTTCCAAATCCCAATGTGGGAATGTGGTCTTTACATCCCATTTTTCTACTTCAAATTCAAAATCAATAACAATAGATAAAAGATATCTAATAGAAGTTAACTTGGCAATGGGATAAAAAATATCACTAAAGTCAATTACCTCTATTTAGGAATAATATTCTGATACTAATTGAGCTTTGTATTCCTCCACTTTGCCTTTTGCATTCAACTTTTTCTTAAAATTCCCATTTGCTACAAATGGGATTTCTTCTAGCTTGAAAATCCATTATATCCCAAGCCCCATTCTTTTATGGGACTATCATTTCTTCAACCATGGCCTTTCCCCTAAGTTTTCCATCCTCTGAATCCATTGCCTCTCTAATATTTTTGGGATTATCATCAGTAATATAAACACAAAATTAGAATGGAAATCATGTGGAGTATACCTTTCTAGTTTCTTTTTCTCCTGTATTGATCTCCTTAATATTGAAGTATGTGGTTCTTATTCTTCTGATTACTATTCTTGTCAAGTCTTATTCATCATCCTTCAATTCAAACTCTATCTTCTCTGGTTCTTTCTCACTTGGTATGACCTCCTGTTTGAAAACATCTTTGATTTCTTTAAATACCACATGTTGACTAAACACAACCTTCTTAATTTCTAGGTTCCAAAGTTTATAACCTTTTAGACCATCTTTATATCTAATAAAGGTACTATTTTTAGCTTTATTATTTGACTTACTCTCAATTTCTTTTGGAATGTGTACATAAGCATCCTATTAAAATACCTTGAGATGTTTAAGAGAGGGTTTCTTACCAGTCCATATGACATGTGGAGTTTGTCATCCAATGTTAATGAGGGTGATCGATTTACCAAGTAACATTCAATATCCACTACATATGCCAAAAATTCATGTGCTAATCTAACACCACTAAGCATTCTCCTTGCTTTTTTCCATGAATGTCCTATTTATATGTTTTGCAACTCCATTATACTAAGGTCTGTATGGAGTAGTCTTCTACCTTGCTATATTGCACTTATTACAAAATACTAGTTTTTGATGTATATTGATGGACATGGTAGCATGAGAGATGTGTTCTAGTCTCAGATGATGCTAAGAGGTTGAGGAACACGAGATATGCACAAACAGAAAAGGTTTCTCAAGATAAGCTTGGGAAACACCTTAATTAAATTAATTTTCCATAATTAAAATATTTCCTAAGTCTAACTTAAGAAAAGTGGTAAATTACAGTTAATTAATTAAGGATGTTCGAGATTTATCTAGAGACTTCTATTGATGAAGTCTGACTGATATTAGTAGTCAATGGAGATTAAATTGTGGCCATTGAGACTCTAAAGAGATATTATAAGAGCAGGACGAAGGGCTTGGAGAAGGCATCAAAGTGATTATTATGAGCAAGGCAGATCGAGCTACCTAGTTCGCATTTTTCAGTGAGGGCATAGTATGAGCCAGGGAAATAGCATCGAAGGAGGGAGCATCAAAGATTTCAGAGCTGAGACATGGAAGAGAGATTCCCAATATTTTTCCAGTGTCAGAGTGGTAGGAAAAGGGAGGCCGAATACATCTACAAAGGAGGTCATACAAGCCGTACGAATAGCCAAAAAACCCAGTGCAAGTTTCTAGAAGATCCATATATCAGTAGCTGAAGGCCAAATCTATTTCTAGAAGGAAAAGTGAGTAGTTTACAGTGACAGAGGGAGGTAGGAATACTCAGTTAGATCCAATTTTCAATCAGTGTGAGTAGAACCAGTGCCACTAGTGCGTATTCTAAGCAAAGGTGTGAGTAGCTAGCGAGGAGCGTGAGTGGATTGATAGAGTTCGAGTTGGTTTGCAAAGGAGATTTGAGAACTCTGGTATATTTTTCTAGTTGTTATCCATATTTGCTGGAGGATTTCTAGTTGGGCATGTATTTGTATAATTATCAAATTGTTGCATAATAAAATAAACCCTCATCTGCTATAGTGTTTTTTCCTTTTGGGTTTTTTCAAGGATGTTTAGTCCAAAAATATTGGTGTCAATTTTGTTGGGTTGTGTTATATTCTTTCCAAATAGTTAACAGGGGGTTTGAGGGGTACCCGCAACCCCACTTTATGGGGTTCAGGGCAGCGCCCCGGAAAATTTTGGTTTTGGACCCTATGTTAGGTTGGGCAGACCCACCTATGGTTTTGTGCATGATTTTCACACATGTTTTTTTGGACACGATGGTTTTTTGGTCCATGGTATTGGATGCGATGGTTTTCGGTCCATGGTATTTGATGCTTTTGCATGTATAAATATGTATTGTAACATTGAAAGGAACATAATGAAAAATCAAGCTGGTAGTCCCGGTTTT
>APFE030070913.1:0-26170 GCA_000404065.3 Pinus taeda | reverse complement strand
CCAATCCTAGTTAATCTCTCTCTAGCTCTACACTAGATCTAGCTATCTCACTATCACTCTAGCTAGCCACACAAGCTCTATTCCCAATCCGAGGCTTACTTTTGAACTAGGAAGGACTCATGAGACATGATCTCCACTCTCCTATCAACTCTCCCTCTCCTACTTATGTTCTTGGTGGTGTTCCTACTACTGCTTTATAAGTTACTTGTTATTAAACTACTGGACAGTAAACTGGGTTACTAGAATCACTTACTAATAAAAGGTAAGCTTGGTAAACTATTTACTCTTCCGGATTAATTGTTTCAATGGTTACTCTTAGTGACTTTTCTTGAAGGGTAGCTATGGGGTTTATAGCCTCCTATGCTAGTGGTCCAAATAATTTATGAAGATAACAAAATTATGGATGAAATACTGTATAGCAAAATTTTGGGATGTTGTCACTAATTGATACAAAACTAGTTGTACCAAAATTATGGGTGAAATTCTGTCTACCGTAATTATGGGATGATGTCATTGATTGATACCATACCAAAATTTTGGATGAAATAATGTATACCAAAATTATGGGATGCTGTCACTAATTGATACAAAACTATTTGTATGGAAATGATTGATACCATGCCAAAATTATGGATGAAATATTGTATACCACAATTATAGGATGCTGTCATTAATTATACAAAACTAGTTATATGGAAACAAGAGACAGACTATATAGTCAAATGATCTCCTATCTACCAAAATTAGGGGTAAAATGGGTGAAATAGAGTTTAAAAAAAATTATGATATGATGTCACCATGATACAAAATTAGTCACTAAAAAATAGGAGACAAAGACAACCCATATGATACAAAACTAATCATATAATCTCCATGTATACCAAACTTAGGGGTGACAAACTGTTTACATAAATTACGAGATACTCTCACCAAAACTGATACGAAATTCATCATGTAAAAATATGAGACAACCCAAAATGATACAAAACTAGCCATACCAGATTTGATACATTCATTGACCTCGCTAATTTGATAAAACTGTCAATTACTAATCTTCTGATAAATGTATGAAAATTATTATAAAAAGAAGAGCTAAGTAACAAAGCTCTATAAAAACTAGCTACAAATTTCCCATGTAAAGACCAACAAAGAGACACAAGGTATGCTTCTACATATCTAGAGACACAATGCACAATCACATTGCTTTAAATCTTCTTAACTGAAATAGAATCATTTTAAAGTCCATATCACTGTCCTTCGTGATTTGATAAAACTTGTCAATTACTAAACTTTTGGTAAATATATGAAAATGAATACAAAAATAAGAGCTAAGTAACAAACCTATACTATAGAGGACTTCTTCACTCCAACCTTGCTAAAGGAGTGCACATAGTACAAGAATTGTCCCTTGGATTGCTTAAGGATTAAATAAGCCTTACAAAGGAAACAAAGTAGGATGCTCCTTGGGAAATGCAAAATAATAAAAATCTTGAACATTGGGCATGATCAATACCATACACTGACTTAACATTGACTTGAAATTGAAAAGGCTACCTAGAAAGAAACAATTTCTTGTGTACATAAAGAAAATCAAGTGCTTTAAAAAAATTGTTTGGAAAAATACAAAGTTCTTGAGCATAAAAATGAAATCATATGTCTAGATTGGAAATAGTGCATTCTTCTTACCAACTGAATGGTTGTTGATTTCGAGGATTCACAAACAAAGGGCATAACTCCATTCACATCAAAACAGAGCACAAATGATAGAACTTCATTCACAACAATGATATGTGATATGCACTTTCAGCATTGTACTATACTATATAATGACATCAACTTACACATATGACATTTAACTAAGTGAAATGCGTTCACAAGAATATTAACAAGCAACACGTATTTAATATTATTAAATATCAATATATGATGTGATTTGTGTTTACCTATGTCAAATCACCTTAACCATGTCACATATGTTCATATGAAGGTTATTCTTCCCTCTTATGTGTTTCAATTAGCTGAACAAATGTCATATGTTTGAAACAGATGTCATAACTTTGAAACATATGTGTGTGTTCCAATATCTTTGAAAGATATATGTGTGTTTCAATCAACTCAAAAAATGCAACGTCTCCAGAACCCTGTAGTTCATAAGTCACTCTATCCACTACAATTCCACATCTAAATCTATCGCCCCATACCAGCTTTTAAGAGGAAATCATAGTGAAGGCTCAGGGTCGTCGAGAGCTAAAAGGTACATGAAGTCTTTTTCCCATGAGCTCGCTAACTAGACTTCTTTGTCCAAAATAAGAATTTTCACTTCTCTTCAAATAGTTCCTCTTGATTGTCCATCTCTACTTTTATTCTTCTTGCTTGTATTAGTATTACCTGTTGTTACTCCTCTGAAACTAGCTCTGATGATCAACCCTCCGGCTCGTATATACCTTAGTCGTTCATATACAAGGCGAATAATGTAGAGCAGAGATACTAGAGGTGTAATAATTTTTTGAAGGTAGAAGGAGAACCAGGGCAGAGGCATAGACAAGGTGAGGCCTCACCTCAAAAAGAGTTTGTTACACAACCGTTAAATAATAGAAACCCCAATGGAGGCCTTGAATCATGGCCATTCCCTTGAGGGTTTCCCTTACATAAACTAGGGATGATCTCTCATATATGGAATGCAATGGAATGAATGTGAGTTGGTTCGTGTGGTCAGATTCTCCATCTGGCGTGGAATTATGACCTATGGCCATAATTCCATTCATAGAGGGTCATACACATTCATGCATAGCCAATTGCTAGTAATTGTTGCAATAGGCTGGGAGAATAGGATGGAACTAGGAATCTCCCCTTCCCCTCTTTTGCATCTTTGTTTGAAAAAGAACAACTTACTTCGAACCAATCTTAGGGTGGCCTATCTATTGTTAGAAATTAGCTCTGTGTCCCTGTAGTAAATTTCAGAGTGCAAAGAGAGTCAACCGACATGCTAGATGGGATGGATGGGAGGAATCACCCTATAAGAGGGTACCAAAATACTATATAAAATATGTATATATATGTTGTGGTATTCCATTGTGTACTCCATGGAATATTTGAACCCCTTCCCACTCAAGGAAAGGAAGGAGTGTAAAGAGCTTGGTTTCTTGCCCGACATCTCTTCTTGACAATAAGTAAGGCCAATTGGTTTCCCGCCCTCCTTAGTGACCTACTAACCGTTTCTCATCCCCCATACCTTCCTGGCTATGAACTCTTAGAAATTATAACTTCTGTATGCCATATGTGATGTTTGATTTTCACAACAATATATTGTCGCAGGGTGAGGCAATGAACAGGGGAGAACCACCTAGCATTGCATTATCGAATATTGATTAAGGGGTACGAATAGACTCATGGGTTAGGGGACCACCATGAATGGAGTCTTGAATGAATACCTCTTCGAACTGGTGTGATTCGAAGCACATCCATCTAGCCCCTTTCGGTACCTGTTCCAGAAGCAGAGGCAGATACTGAAGCAGCAATGGAAGCATACTCATAATCCCAGTTACAATTGAGCCAGTTTACCGAGTCTTAGATACACCAACAACATAGCAAATTGATCTAGTCGATGAACCACTTCAATTTGACCCAGTTTACCCATCAGTTGATCTTACATAGCTTTTAGCTCTGCCCTTCCATGGCAATTTTTTGTATAAACAAAATTCTGCAAAATAAAACGAAAGAAACATTGTAAGGGCCTCCCGTTCCATAAGCCACCACAACATCATGCATCCACCACATGTAATGCAGTTCCATTACAATAACATGCATCCGCCACCTGCTGGTTTACCTGGCAACTCCAACCGCCTTAAAGACTTTAGGTTTCACATAATAACAAACCATATCATTCCATAGCATTTAATAATTTCAAATTAATGCTAGCATTAGTTTATGACTCCAAAATATAAAGAGTACAATTCAAAAATAATATATAGTCTAGCTTGTCCACCTCAGGAAAAGGCCAAATAAGACGTTGAAATCCAATGCAAAAAAGATTAAACGCACCACAATGAAATACAAGAATAAAATACTCACATAAGTTAATACAAACTAATGTAAAAAACACCATTTTAATTATTATAGTCCCATGCCGAATGTCAAAAACTAATAATAAAAATTCAAATTATTTAAAATTTATTATTACAAATATTTTATAATAATAATTATTTGGTTTTAATTAAACTAATTAATTTAATTAAAACAAAAATATTATTAATTTAATGCAAATATTAATATTTTTAAACATATCAAAAATCTTATATAAAAATTATATAGTTTAATTTAAATTAACAAGTGTAGACTATGTCTTAATTATGTTGCCGAGGACTCTCCGCTCTTTTATTTTAATCAAATATAATAAAAATAACATCTTAGCTATAAAGTGAGAATATAAATAAGCATATTAACTATAATTATTCACATTTTCAATATATATAGATAACATTAAAATTTTATATTATACTATAATATAAAATCAAGGAAAAAATATTTAACCACCACAAGATATATTTGGATTGGTTAAAAATATTCATTATAATTCATATAATTAATATTAAATATATAATTATTGTATTTAAAAATATAAATGAAAACACTAATTTTATAAATGAAATTGAATGAAATTATTAGAAGTTTTTTTTATTATCAATTTTAGTTAATTAAGTTGTTCAACATATTTAAAGTTGAAAGAAATTATTGACATCGCTCATAAATTTTATTGAATTAAATTGTTTATCATATTTAAAATTGTAATGAATTCAAAATATTTTTCTATTTTTTTCTTAAAATTTTTAATGACAGAATGTATTTAATGTAACGAAATCTTTCCCACGAGGCTTAAACATGGACAGTGACAGGGTGTATTCTTAAGGCACTTTTGGGTATTAAGGTCATTGGTTCTCAAATCTAGGAAAAAATCTAGTCATTGTTAAGGGTTGGTGTGGTCCAACTTTCATGTGATCTCCTAGTGATTTTGAGGACTTAGATGCCCTTGCGTTGCAATTTCTCAAGCCAAAAGTTAAGCATCTCAGGACTATTGAATTTTCTCATAAATATATGGATTTTGATATTTCTAACATCCACATTTTTGTGTGTGGAGAGTATAAGTTATATGCCTATGTTGGTGCAACATTTGAGTACCTAAATGGTGAAACCAATTATACAAGAAAACCAATAATTATATAGAGGAAAAACATTACTAGTGAAGGGCTATTTTTCTGAAAAATAATAGGATTTAAAAAGCTCAATGAACATTGAAATTAATATATTAGTGTTGGTATAACGTGTGTGCGTAGGGGGGATCATCCTTGAGAGAGAGAGAGAGGTCTCCTTTGAAAATAGGTGTAGGGGATATCATCCTTAATCATGAGGGAAATAAGAATTGAACTATGAATGGTTTTGCTCTCCTTCAGAGATTTTTTTCATTTGATAGTAAGGTGGATAGCCTCATAGCTAAAATAAAAAATCAATCTTTTTGGTTCAAGGATATCACTTTGGTTCAAGGATATCACTTTTTTCAAAGTTCTCAGGACCCTAAATTGAAAAGCATATATACCCTCACCAACAGGGCCTCAAGTTTAAATGAATGAATGCTCAAGAAAAATGAGGGAATTATTTTCCAAACCATCCCTAATTTTGTGATTAATGTCAATTTATTTATGTTTCCACATTCTAATCATGTTAAACCACATATGCCAACTCAAAAAAACCATTGTATTATATTTAGGTAGAGGTGAGATGTAATGCACATCACCCTTATGGCATTCCCACACATGCCATCCTTAATGCACTTTCATCAATTTGAAGCTTGTAGAATTTCTATAAAAGGGGAAGCCGAGATTATTGGTGTCAATAACTCATTAGAGCTCCATTAGTGTTCTTTAACATTGATAACATTATTTTGGAGAAAGATATGGTGGTTTTAATCCTAGTCTAGTGCTTTGCATAGACTCTTGAATGGATCTCTATTTCGCTGAAGGTTCTTACACTTGGTTTTCAATGTTGGAATACGGAGGATCATGTTTCTCCTTTTTACTTTGTTTATATTTTTATCTAGCATTTTTTGCATTCTAAATTTTGTCTTTTGAATTATTCGACAAAGAGGTACTTAGGATGCCAATCAAACACCACTTTGTGGTTGTCTCTTTCTTGTGGGCAATGTGTTTTCTCGTGTTGGATGTGTACTCTCTTTTTTGGGCTAATGGTTTGACCTTTTGGGTGTTTGTTGTGTATTATGTTTTGAAAAATTTAGTTTGTTCTTTTGGATTCCTTCCTTTAGGTTTTTTCTATATCTATGTAGGAAACCATGGGAGATTTAGGATACGATTTATAGTGAAATATAGGAAATGCACAATTTTTTGTGTAGACACAAGACTTCATTAACAAGAAAAGGATGTCCATGTTCTTGGTAACAAAAAATATTCATGAAAAATAGCAAATGATTGAAGACAATGGACCTAGCCAATCAAGAATAAAAACTTACTAATATGAGTTGAGATGAGGTGCTCAACAAGCATGTGTTTCATTAGTATTTCATACTTTATGTATAATATCATTGATATTAGGTGTCTCTAGAGTTTATATTAGTAAAAGCTTTATGAAATCCTCTATGAAGCATGTTTTAGGCTTTGTGGTACTTTGCACATGCTACTTGATGGTTATGTTGGTTTTCTTAATAAACAAGATCCTTTTTGTATTACTATATTGTCTAGTTCAACCAAAACCTATTTTTAATATATATATCACTCATTTACGTTATAAAAAAACACATTTTAAAAAGTATATATTTGTAATATACAAAAATTTCTTTAGTTGTCTGTAATTTCAACATTTATGAGTATCTATAACTGTTAAACACCTAATCCCAGGGATTGGGTGAGAAATTTGTAAATATGTAAATTAAGGAAAATTGAAGAGATAAGATAGGAGAGACCTCAGAATATGAATTCCAAAGGTCACACCTCCTTATGTTATATAGTCATGTTTATGTTAATGTAAAAATATATTTGAGAGTTATTACTTGGCTTGACATGGTATCAGATACAAGTTCGTGTCTCTTCCCTACTTAGTGTAACTCCTTCTCTGTTTGACATTTCTATTTCCCTGGATGCACACATGTTGCATACAGGTTTTAAATTCTCTTCCTAAAATGCTCGGTCATCCATATTGTTGAAATGATCAACCTGATTGGTATTCATTATCTCTCATAAATCCTCATTGGATCTCATCGTGACTGGTATATTGTTGAAACACTTGGCCATTTGTACTATTGAAATGCTCAACCTAACTACTATCCATTAGATCTCATCAATCCTTGTTGTCTCTCATCCTAGCTGGTATGCTCTTAAAACACTTGGTCATCCATATTATTGAATCACTCGGCCTAACTGGTATCAATCCATTCTCAACCTCATATTTCTCGAGCCAGTTTATAATAGTTTGCACTCACCAATCAATTCTCTAGGTTATTCATGCTAGATTTCATTCCATGGGAAATTCGTCATCCATCTAAGCTCACTCACAATAAGCCCATAACCCCTTTGACAACGTGGTAAATTACTCATACTAGGCCCTACTGGACTTTGTCACACAACACTATCAAAGGAGCTCTAATTCAAAATAATTTCTTCACTACATAAACCCCTAACATGAAGTCCTAGCCACCCTTAGCATAAATGGTCCCTCGTGACAACAGAGTGTAAGATAGTCACATTGATTTCCATGACTGAATTTGTGGGCACATACAAGGAGAAGCTTGTAGGATAGATTAGAGAAATTGTACTAGTGATAGATAAGAGAAGCCATAATAATTCAAGTAGTAGAAGTAAGTACTTGTCACATGAATGTCGAGTGGACGAAATAATAGTGCCCTGGACCATATTTAGAGTATATTTCTATATCTACTTTTATTGAAATTGCTCATGGGAAGAATGATTATTTTTCCCTAGAGAGAGTGTTATATCTAAGGTTGGTTTTTCCATATAAGTGTTATTTTCATCACTTTTTATCTATATAAGATATATGTTATCTATGCATCATGTCAAAGAATAGGCCCTAAGTTGAAAAAAATGCATTCCCTCATATCCATTGCTAGCATAGTGCTAACTGGCAAGGAAAACTACCAAGAATGGTCCAAAAAAATCAAGTGCACCCTTATATTTAATGGCCTATGGAAAGGCATTTATGAAGGAGAACGTGAAAATGCACCTACCAAGCCCACACCAGACAAAGAGCCTGACCATTTCAGAGAATAAGGACAACAGATATTATGCCGTGATTGCCACTTTTGTAAGTGAAGAGGTGAGTCATCATATTATTCCAATTACAATCACTTATGATGTGTTGAAGAAGTTGAAACATTTATATGACTTAAACTCATAAATGAAATTAGTTAAGTTGATGATTAAAATTTCAACCTAGAGTTGAAGGATGGTGAACCCTTGGCCATAGCCTTAGAGATTAGAGCCATCCCGCATCATGTAAAATACACTGGAGTTAAAATGGACATCCCTCTCAAAATCTTTGTCAAGGTTCTCTATCCTACATACTCTCACTATCTTGAATCATTACAAGCTAGTTCCAAACTCAAGGAAATTACTTTTGACACTCCTGTGGATAATTTTGCAAGATGGGAGAAGGCTTTTTGGAAGAGGAATACAAATTTGCATTCCGCAAAAGGATCACTATGCTTTTCATAGAAAGATACAAAAAAATCACAAGATTCTCTTAAACTAATAGGTGGTAGAAGAGGATATGGAAGAAAGGATCACAAAGGCAAGGGGTAAACACCATCAATTAGAAAGGTTTTATCTCCATTGCATTTTTTGTGACACAAATGGGCATGATGTACCCACATGCATAATCCCTTAGGAAAGAATCAAGCAATAAAAAAAAAGACATAGGTAAAACACCAGATCTACCAAAAGGTAAAGCACCTAAAACTGCTCATTACATTGTTACCCATTGCAATATTGGAGTAACTGAAGATTTATTTTAATGTACTCTACCCTTGAGAGTTGTGGGGAGACTTGTTGTCCCTTGTTCACATTTTCTAGCAAGAATACTCCATTCATATGTTTGATGAAAAAGTTAAGATAAGAAAAGCATCAGAAAATATAATTATCATGGTTGGAATAGAGTAGGAAAGATTGTTGATGTTGCAAGGAACATCTTCTCACACAAAAAACTATGCATACTATTCGCAATATAATGAAGATACATTTTCATCTAGTATTCTATGGCATGCAAGATTTGGACATCTTAATTATGAAAATATTCATTTCTTGAAAAGAAATGATGTTTCTAGTTTTCCAACTATTCCAAGAAAACTAAAGCAATGCTTGTATCCTAGGAAAACATAGAAAACGATCATTTCATGATTCTACTTCCAAAGCATGTAGAAGCTTACACTAATTCATTTTGATTTGTGCAGCTCTATGCCTATTCCTTCAGAAAATGGAAATAAACATATGATGAATTTATTGATGATTACACCAAGATGTGTTGGGTATATTTGTTAAAAAGTAAGTCGGAAACTTTTGAAACTTTCAGAAATTTTCATGCATGGATTGAAAATGATGCACATTCACATATTATGTATCTTCATGCTAGCAACGGAAAATAATATACTTCTAATCAATTTGAAAATTATATTCACCAAAATGGGATTCAACACCAAACTGTTGTTCCTTACAATCCTTATAAAAATGGTGTAGTTGAAAGAATGAACTAGACTATCTTAAATATGGTTTACTCAATGATGTTCTTGAAAAATGTAAAGATGATATTTTGGAATGATACCATTCTATGTATAGTATATATCAAAAACACATTCCCATCTCATGTTCTAAAAACAAGACTCCTTATGAAATGTGGTATGGCCACATTCCTTCGGTAAAGCATCTTAGGAATTTTGGTTACACCTTCTCTGCCTTGATTCCTAAGGAACAAAGAAGCAAGTTTGATGTGAGGAATCAAAATTTCATCTTCTTGGTGTATTTATATACCACCAAAGCATATCATCTCTACGATGAGGTAAATAAGAAGTTCATATTGTCTAGAGATGTGATTTTTCTTTAATATTCCATGACTAATAATACTAATGAGCAGTAGCTTGACCCTTTGTATAGATTCTGTCATGCAAGAAATTATCTTGAATTTGATAACAAGGTTCCACATCTTGAAGGGGAGGTCCCTATATTGGGTCAATATATGGAAACTCCTTTTGAAGCAATGTCTCCCCCTCATGAACTTATTGCCACTCCTTCAAATCAGGAAGACCCTTTAAGTGATTTGATTGAGAGGATTGGAAGGATAATCTTGATGAAACCCCATATCAATCCACATCATGGCCTGGGCCATCTCAAAAATGTCCCCAAAATTGGCACTGTTGGGAATGGAATCCCCCCACAGCATGTTTTGGGGTTCAAAGCCCAAGTTTTGAATAACATTACTGTAAAGATCTGCGAAGTGCGGCCACGGAGCGTGAATTGTATGTTAGAGTCATAAGGTTGTCCGCCCTAAGTTTTGAATGTAATGTCGGCCTACCCATGGTTCATGGACCATGGGATTATATAAATAGAGCGAGGCTCTAAGTTGTAAAGGAAGGGAATGAATGAATTGAAGGAATGGATGGAATCTGATGGTTAGAAAAGTATAGCACAAGAGTCTAAGTGTCTTGGGTCATAGTAGTAGGAAGAGGCTCTGCAGTTGAGTGCGCAGAGGCCTAGTAGAGTCTACAGCTGAGTGTGCGGACCCCTGTAGCTGAATGCGCAGGGTAGAGACGAGACTATAACCAAAGGAAGAGAATAATAAAGAGAAATTATGTTACCAATTCTTTGTATCTGCTCTAATTTATTACATGTGTTAGAGCCTAGATTGACCTGAGGCTGAAGAGACATAATCTTAGGATAACCACAAACCAAGCTTAACCTGGTAGCTAGCCCTACCAGGTCGGGTTAGGGCTCTCTCCTTGTCAATCTCAGTTGATATGATTGAATAAAATATGGATTTTAGGCTAGGTATAGCAGCTCTAGGGTTTTTTGGTTGATTTTGATGGTTTTGTTACTGGATCAAATGGAGCAGGCAGCTTTGGGTCCAGGAAATCAAGTCAGAATTGTAGGGTGTTCTGTGGGGCGAGGTAGGTAGGTGTTTTGGCACTTGGAATTGAGTGAGATGGTAGGTCTAATACTGGTGAGGAGCTGAGGAGGGCATGCAAGGATCATGAGTCCTCTTCAAACAATTGAAAACATCAAAAACTAAATGTATTCCCAAGGCAGAGCACTGTTACCAATGTATTCCACCTATCTATCTTGATTTCATTTAGTTAAGAAGAATGAAATAGATTTTGGCACATACAACACATGAGAAAAACTACTGACAGAAGGCGAAACAATGCAAAAACACATTACCACAAGAATCCCACAAAAATAGCTGCAAATCCTGGTTTATTTCCTAGCCAAACTGCTATAGAGATGTACAATGTAGCTCAAAGCACCCACAAGAGTCTAACCTTTACAAATGAGGAAGAAAATACATAATATAGAAATGAAAACCACCTATGCTAGCCATCAGGGGTCGAATCCAATAGATAAGGGACTGCTTCAACCATATCTAAACTAGGAACGGGAATATAGGTAGTGGAACAGCTTGCCTCTAAAACCATGGAAACTGATTCATTCACCCCCAAACCACCTCAAAATGATGAATCTACCCTTTAAGGTGATTTTAAAATTACATTTACATAGCATAGCATCATTTACAATCATAAATTCATCCAAGATGAGAGAAAAAGTCAACTTGTAGAAAAACTAGGCGAAATTTAGATTTTTGAGCAAACTGGTTCTATGCATAGCGCCACCTGCCAGGTGCATAACGCCACTTCTCAGCTGATTTGGGAGGCCTTAATTTTCGCTAAATTGAGCCCAAGATAGCTCATTGAAAAGGTCTTCCTGTCTAGTTTCTGGAACATCTTGCATTTTTTCATTTGGAGGTCATTTTCCACCTGAAAATGGAATCTACCAAGGCCACTTCTTGTGTGCCAAAAAAGAGGCAGAGAGGTCATTTTTTTTTATGGTTTTTTGACCTTTAGGTGACCAAGTTTTGCTCCAAAATTGCTGAAACTTTCAGGGATTGATTTTCTCGTCATGTTGAATTCAAATATGCAAACCATTTCTCCAAAAAATCTCCCAGTCAAAAGCATAACGCCGGTGGCGCTATGCACCTAATGCAATATTCTATGTTGGAAAATTTCAAAATTTCAAAATGACAAAAACTCACCAAAACTTGCCCAGATTTGGCACAAGGTACTCTCATTGATTTCTTTGATGGGCTAGTGAGGCCTCAACCAAAATTTTTAGCTTGTCATGCTCCTTTTCGCTCCTTAAGGCCTTCCTCAACCTTGCCTTAAGTTTCCTCATCCTTATATTACATATTTTGTTCCTGGTCATATAGTGATAGGCCATGTGACGAAGCATATTCTTGCCTCTATTGGCCTTCTCAAGTAGCTTTTCAAGGTGTATGTTGACCCTTTCAAGCCAAGTTTCCCGGCCATTCTCAATCTCTTGCTCATTGGAGGTCATCTTGACCTTTTCCTTCTTTGCCTTTTACCGGTTCTCCCTGATGATTTGCAACTCCATGAGGACTTGCTTGTCAGTCAATTGTTTGTTTTCTTGCTCTAGATAATTGATGACCTATTTAGCCCTCTCTAAATTGACTGACAAGTCTCGTATCTCAGCCTCTTGTTCATTAATGATCATGTCTTTGACAGTCCTTGGATTTTGAGCATCCAAATCAATGACATCCACTCCTTGTGCCTCCTCATGATCAACAAGGACAAAATCTCTCTCTTGCCCACCAATAGGATCCTTCTAATGCATATTTTTCTTGCCTTTACCTTTTCCCTTGGGTTACCACCCAACTTGTACCTGTTTAGCTGAAGAAGAAGGCAAAGCCCCTTCCACTCCTTATGGAGATAGCATTTGCTTGTGGCCTGAAGATGAAGGCGAGACCCCTTCCACACCTTGTGGAGATAATACTCACTTGGCAATTGCAAAAAGTTTCCTAGTGCCTCTCTCATATGTCACAAATACTGGCACTCCAACAGTTTCAGTTTCTTGGACCTTTTCATGTCCTGAAGGTCCACCTTCTTCATGAGGCACTGATGAAAAGACTTGAGGGCTTTTGAACATTTCATCAGAAATGAAGGTCTCCCATGGTATGTTAAGTAGGTTTAGGTGATGTAAGACATGATTTTAATCATAGAGAAGTGGTAGATGTTGGTTAGCTGTTGGGGGTATGATTTCTTCTTTACAATGAATGCCATCTTCTTTATGTTTCTGAATATGAATTAGGGGATATTCATCATTCTCACCCTAGTGAAATGCATAAGCAATCTAATGTGGTAGGCATACAGTCTAGAGAACCTACCTTCACAAGTAAAGTACTTGATGATGATCTTCATCAATGGAGCAAACCTGTCCTCCAAGAATTTAAAGGGGAATACTCTGCCAAGTTTGTTATGATATTTAGCCTTAATGTAAGGCTCATAGTACTCCCTGTCAATGTATTGACCTTTGTTCCACTTTTCTCCCACATTTGGAATACCTATAGCTTCTAAAATGACAGCTGGTGACAAAGTGACTGTGACTCCAACAAGGTGTACCTCATTGTTATCCAAATGTGTCACAAACAATCCTACTAATTCATGATGAGATTTAACCCTTTCCACCCTTTCACAGAGACTGAAACATGACTGATGTCTGAAACAGGAAAGGGCAAATGGGCAGGCTTGCATCTCCCTCAAACTAGTGCGCTCCTCTCTAATATGTTTTCCTCCCTTATGAGGCCTTCTACCCTGAGTGTCTCTCTCCCTAGAACTGTTACTATGGGTTTCTTCCTCCATTTCATACTCATTGTCCATCTCCATTTTTGTGTTGTTGTTTCTCTTTGTCATATCATGAATTAAAAGGGATATGGATTCGTAGAAAATCACTTGGGCACTTAAAATAATGGATTTTGTAGCTTGAAAACGTTAATTTTAAATTTTGCAGTGAGTTCTACGAAAATATTTCATAGCGTCGCACTACAAAAATATTTTGTAGCACTGGTTGTAGCCTTGTGATAAGTTAATTTCACTGCGAGAAACTTAGGATAAGCTTAGAGTTGGGTTAAAAGACTTGATTAGACATGTCCCTAGGCTTAGATAACAGTTTACACAAAAACAAATTATAAGGGCCTTTACATAACCATGACTTTGCACAATGAGTTGATAAATATTGCCTTTGGACCTTTAGGAAAGGTGAAAACCTAATGCTAAAACGATGATTGAACTAAACATATAACCAAAAAGTAACATTTGATTCGACATCATGTAGATGCCAAGACTATTCATCTACAACATTGTTTCACAAATCACCAAAGTATTTGGACGAGAAAAGTTTGAAAGATTGAGAATGGTGTTTGGACTCACAAATACCCCTTTAGATTAAAGTGGGGGGAGGGGGGGCATGTTTGACACCTAATCCTTAGGGATTAGACGATAACTTTTTAAAAATGTAAATTAAGGAAAATAAAAGAGATAGAAGGAAGATACCTTGGAATATGAATCCCAAAGGTCACACCTCCTTATTTTAGATAATCATGTTTACATTAATTAAAACATACATTCGGGAGTCATTACTTGGCTTGAAGTAACGTACTACAATGATTTGTGAAACATGACATATTGAAAAGAGGGGAAATGTTAAATTTTCTATGGTTTATGCATGCCATGCCATTGACTTGCTTACTCTAAAGCTAGGTTTAACAAAAACACAAGTGTAAGAGATGAAACATGATAGGTGGCAAGGGACAATTTAAGTATAAGCATGTTCTTTTGAATAAAAAATTGCTACTTGTAATTTTCTGCCATCTACATTTTGAATTTCATTTGAACAAACGTTCAAATAGTTAAAAGCATGCTAATGCGTTTCACTTTTTCCCGTTTAATGAAATTTTATAAAAATGAACGAATCTAAAATATTTACTCTTACATTTACAAAATCATCAAAAAAAAAATGACAACATGAGAAAAAAAACTTGCAAATTTGAATCAGTTTTTATATCATTTATTCTTTTTTCCTAATTAAAAAAATAAATAAATAAATCTCTCATTTATTTAATTTTCTTCAAAGAAAAAGAAATCGTTTTTTTTTTTTTTTTTTTTTTTTTTTCATACTATTTCTATTTTCAAACACTTTTAAGTAATAACGAAGATTATGAGCCTCCTATTATATATGATTTTTTAATTTCTAATTTATTTAGATTTCTTTTAAACAGTATCAAGATTGTTATACTTTAATTTTTAAAAAAAATTAAAAACAAATAACTTATTAATATTAAAATATAAATATAAATATTAATACCGACTTTGGTAATTGGATTTTGTGGGTTTTATTCTATAAGGCGGCCATGGTTGGAAACTCATAGTAGTTTTGAGGAGACATTGTTTAGCCTCCAAAATTTCCCTCTTTTTTACAATTGGTCTCTTACCCTCACTCATTTTCTCACTTATTCTCATATCCCTATACCTTTACCTTCAGTTAAAGGTCACCAGAGACATTTAAATGCAAAATTAAGGTAAATGTCCATAATCATCTCAAAGCTATATGTTTTTCTTTATAAAATTGGTTTGGTTAGACATAAGCTACTGAATCTTGCATATTTTGCATCTTCTCTAACATTTTGCAGCTGATTCGAAGGTTCTATAGGATCTCATGTGTTATAAATCAGCTGGATTATATGAAAAGTTGCCACATTTTTCTAAGATGGTGATCCACCTATCATCCACATGGAAGTTCACAGGCTCAACACATCCTAAGTCAAACTCTCAGCCAAACCAATTATGGTGCACATATAGGAAGCAAAATATTAAGCGAGCAAGGTCTATAATCAAGCAAGAAAGATTCAAGAATGGAGATTGATGATATAGATAGATTGAATCTGATAATATGTCTTTTCATGATTCACTTTTCTGATAGCCAATTGTGAAAGGGAAGATTCTTATTTAATTTGAAAAATTGAGATGTCAATTTAGATTCTAAATGTTAGTCAATAGAATCTCGAGTTGTTATCTTGAATGATCTGAATTGAAATTGGAATCCACCCATGGTATTCATCGACCCATGATATTTATCCACTCATGGAATATACCCACAATATTGTAAGTGGCATCCACCCATGGTATTCATCCACCAAAGGTATTTACCCACCCATGGAATTTACCCATAGTATTGTAAGTGGCATCCACCCATGGTATTATATGTGAGATGTCAATCACCCATGGAATATTTTACCAGTGGTATTATAACTAAATAAAGATTATAAGTAACAAGTCACATTTTGTAAAAGGACATATTGTCCACCATAATGTTTCTTTTACAATTATTCTCTATTTTAATAAAAAAATTCTTGTTGGTTTCATTTAATGTGAGTTCTCCTATTTTTTTCTGGCATTTCACCTTTTCAGATCTTAGGGGCCTCCCTCCCAAGATCCATTTCAATTTTTTTAGATCTTGGGGGTCTCGCCCCAAGATCCAGATCAATGGTACTAGATTCATGTTATGGCTCTATGGGAATCAAGCTTTGATGCATATTTCAGTTTCAATATTTTGCAACAATATTCAACAAACTTCATGCATGTACTACGACCTCCACAGAGCAATTTCTTGGGAAAAGTGGGAGTATTTTCTTTTCATTTTTTTTGCAGGAATTTTTTGGGTGGCGAGTTTGCAGATCATATCTGAAACTTTTGGTCAAAAAATTACAAAAAAAAATAACATATCTAGATTCCTTGTGAAAAAGTACCCAATTTCAAAAAAAAAATGGTCGAATCAAAGTCTAGATGAGGGAGATATCGCTAATTTAAAATAAGATGTGTTGCTTAAATTTTTTCTGACAAAAATTCGTGGACGATGTTTCTCCTATCATTTTTTGCAGTTTTTGTGCAGAATTTCAGAAACATGATGGCATAAATGATCTCCTCTTGAAACATCATCCAATTTCAAAAAACAAATTGGTCGAATCAGATTTCGGATGAGGAAGATATTGCTTATTTAAAATCAACTATTTTTTCAGAACTTTTGTGATGACGGGGCAGTTGCAACACGAATATGAGTTTCCAGAGTATCAGGATAGGGATTTCAATCACATGGGAAGATGTAGAATGGTCATTCTGTTTCCAAAACAAGTTATAGTAAATATTTTGAGTTATATTGGCCTAGTTATGCCCATTTTAAATTTGTTTTTATATATGGAGCAACATTCAAAGTGGGTTTCCTTTGGAGACATGCCCTCCCACCCCGCTTTAGTAGGCACCTGCTTCATATTCATCAGTTTTAGCATATCAACATCCATCTTAGGTTCTTTGGAGACGTGCCCTCCCACCCTAGGCTATATAGGCATCTGCTACTTCATCAACAGTCAGCATTATGATTATGGGTCAACCGCACAAAATCCTTGTGATTAAATTCCATCTGCTAGGCCACACATTGTTAATATCACAATTGGTCACAAGTTTATAGGGTATCTTTATCCTCGGATCTTCTTTTTTCATGGTTATGGGTCATCCACAAACCCACACTTCATCGAAGTCCATTTGCTAGGTCACACATTGCCAGTATCACAGATGGTCATAAGCATTACAGGGTATCTCAATCCTCGGATCTTCGTTCATCAAGGTTATGGGTTAACCACACAAAACCCTTCTCTCCAATAGTTCTTCATATTCAACAAAGGATTCTTAGGAGGGAACTTTATGCAATGGGGACCGTTTCTTCTTAAGTAGGGAGGAATGATCTAAATGGAAATTGGCATCCACCCATGGTATTCATTGACCCATGGTATTTATCGACTCTTGGAATATACCCATGGTATTGTAAGTGGTAACCACCCATGGTATTCATTCTCCCAAGGTATTTATCCACCCATGGAATTTACCCATGGTATTGTAAGTGACATCCACCCACGGTATTGTAAGTGAGATCCACCCATAGTATTCATTCACCCATGGTATCTACCTACCCGTGGAATTTAATTATGATATTATAACTAAAAAAATACTATAAGTAACAAGTCACATTTTGTAAAAGAACATATTGTCTACCACGATGTAGCGTTTACAATTATTCTCTATTTTAATAAAAAGTTTCTTGGTAATCTTATTTAATATGTTTTCTACTATTTTCTTCTGGCATTTCAAATTTTCAGATCTTAGAGGCCTCCCACCCAAGATCCATTTCAATTCTTTTTAGATCCCCAAAATTTGGATCATTGAAACTCTACATAAATTCTTTATCTGGAAGTGAATAGACAACTTGGAAATCGATTTGAAGTTCTAAATTATTGTTATTTTTTTAGCTCTCTCTACTCACTTTATTAGTACAATACTAAATATTGTGTTCCTCTAATTTTTTGTGAGCGATTTAATTGTGTGATCTGAAGTCTACATTTGCTCGTGCATCTGAGGAGGTCCCCATATAGAAGTATGATTTAGCTTAGTTTAGTTTTTCATTACAAATCCATTTCATTTCTCGTACTCTGTTTTGTTTAAGTTTCATATCCATGCTTTATTTTGATTTAGTTAACATGATCTACCTTTTTCAGTTATTTGTTTCTATCTTCTTTTACAAGTCAAGTTCTTGAATAAAAACATAATAACAAAAAAAAACATTTTCCTTTTTAAATCTTGAATTCAGTGTTTCATAAGATCACATTAGATGTTAAACTACATGAATGAATTCTAATTGATGTACACACGCATAAGAGTTACTTAGTTCCAATGTTTCCAATCGCTTTAAAAATAAGAATATGATTGCATTTAGAATAGAGTTTATATCTTCCTAACTAGAATATAAGATCATTACTTCTCGGTGGAATATAACTTTACTTCTTTCATACAAATAAGAGTCTCAGTGCTTTATTAAAATAAAGCTTTGTTGCTTTATAGATTAAATGGATTTTCATAGACTAGATTTGCTTTCGTGTTCAATAAATAGATTTACATTTATTCTCAATAGAATAGAGTTGTTTTCATATTCAAAAGAATATATTTGCTTTCATGTTTAATAGAATAGACTTCAACAAGAGTTAGAATAACATTGTCAATTCAATAGATTAAAGGATTCTTATACTTTCTAGTTTAGATTTTGTTGCTTATTATAGATTAAGAAATTATTATAGTGTTGTCTTGCTTTAGGAATTGCTGTGTGTACTAATCTTAGATATCATTTTGTAGATAGAATTTCATTTAAAGTTTTGCAAATTCATTTCAATATATTAGACTATTTTTTATCAAAAGTTAATTTCCTTGCATATATAGTCAAATTGTGCTTCATAAGAGCACAAACCCTAGATTGATAATTTAATGCAAGTAATTTAAGAGACAATTAAATTACCCAACGGACGCTATAAAAATCCCATCCATATTAAGGTTGGTGTGGCCTAAGTTGGGTGTGATCCCCAAGTGATTTTGACAGTTTTGGCACTAGTGGGTCATAGTTTTTTTTATACTGCAATCTAGTCCTCCAAGTCATGGACATGATGGAAATATATATACATATAAACATAAATAATATTTTTTATGTGAATATTAAATGAGGATCCAAAAAATTACCATTTTAAATCTTTAAAACCAATTTTATAATGAAAATTTGAAAATAATATTTTTTCAAGAAAAATCATACTTTCTATTTCATTAAAAATAAATAAATAAAATATACGTTCCAGCGGTGGTAGGTTTGCATTAGAATATCAAAAATCGCCTTTACCCTTTCCAGCAATTCCACCTCACGACATAACTAAACTGTGTTCCCAAATGTATTAGTTATAAAAAACAATCCTTTTTACTTAAATAAGGCCCAAAAAGGAAACCTTTCTAGGACCCAAAAAATCATAAACCTAAACGTAATATTAGAATGATGAGCAACAAACATCCTCGAATTCTTCAACCACAAAATAATTCTCAGGAATATTTAGAGCTTCTTTCAAGAGATAATATGCTTAAGAGATTGTGCTCTTTATACATATGAGGAAAAAAAATATCTTGAGAGACATTTATGACTTCCTTAAGAAGACTTGCTAATGCCTCAAGTCCCATGTTTAGTACCTGAGCTATACCTTGCATCTGTTGTATAAATAGGATAAGATCTCTAACAACCTGAAGACTTTGGATATTATTATTGATAGCAATTTTAATTAGAGAATATAAAGCATTGAGTTCAACGATATTATTCAAGCTTGCTTTAATGTTTTCTTTATCTCAAATACTATGATTGAAAAAAGAAAAATAATTCATAACCAATCCCACAATGATTGCCTACCTCTTGATTGGCTCAATCAAAGAAGTCTCATCTATGTGAATAATGAATAGTTGGACCTTTAGTGACGTGTTGAATCAAAGGGATATTACTAGTCTTGTGTTAGTCTTATGGGGTTGATCCATGACAAAGCTTAGATGGCCACCATAGAAGGAGTTGAATACTTTCCCTTGAATATATTCTTGTTGCATTCCACCCAAATCCCCCAAGCCACTACCAAGTGAATTGCTTGAAATTTCTTCATACTCGACCACTCCAAGATGTTGGTGTAGCATGCATGAACCAACAATTTATCACACAGTTTTGTAGAGTTGATCGGAACTTCTACTTGAAGCTAGACTTGTCTTGGGAAAGGATAACTAAAAAATATGTGTAATGCTTTCATCTACTTCAAAGCATAATATATAGATTCCTATACCTTTGAAACACATATGAACGATCTTGCACCAAGTAAGGAGCTAATTTTGAAGAATCAACCAGAAAAGAAGAATGCACTTTAATGGAGCTTTAAACTTCCAAAACTTTTGAAACCACCATTTTATCTCAACTTGCACATTTGCTTTCAAGGATTCATAACCTAGTTTTATAGAATAATTTCACCTTGACGGATTGCATAACCATACCATTTGATCATCATCTACTTCACAACATAATATACATATTCCTATACCTTTGAAACACATATGAACAATCTTGTACCAAGTAAGGAGATAATTTTGAAGAATCAACAAGAAAAGAAGAATGCACTTTAATGGAGCTTTAAACTTCCAAAACTTTTGAAAGCACCATTTGATCTCAACTTGTGCATTTGCTTTCAAGGATACATAGCCTAGTTTTATAGAATAATTTCACCTTGACAGATTGCATAACCATACCATTTGATCATCACTAACCCCAATCCTAATGTATGCATTATTTAACTGTGTAGTATACCAATTCCAAGGATCATGCTAAATCATATCAACTTGTAAACCACAAATGCACAACCTTGGTGCCAAATTATGGTAATATCCTCCCCTACTATACTATTTAATAAACAAACCCCCTTTGTTGAAGAGACAGAACCAAGACATATAAAATAAAAATATCCTAATTGCATCCAGCTATGGCATCTTTTCCCATATGTCCTATTACCATGTTTGACATGCCTAGAAAGGTGCATTCCTGCCACTAAAGTTCAAGACATCTCGCTCCATTGATTAGATGAATTAGAAGGAGTATTATGCTTGGATCTAATCCAATCCCACATAGACCCTAAATATATGTATTTGGATATCATAATATATTTCCATAAGTTGTTCCTTCTTAAGAAAAACCCACAAAAATTTACTTTCCAATGCCTTTACTCGAATGAACCCTTCCATAAGTATTTGAAATCCATCTTACCTATCATGTTCAAATTGTGTTTTGGGATTAGTGTCATTAGATGCCAACAAACTGGTGTATCCTCCATAAGGTACTTTGTGAAAATGAGTTGATCCAACAAGAAAGGAAATGATCACACCATATATAAATCCTATTTTCCACTCTTTAATAGGTAAACTTGAATAAAGGAAGGATTGAAATTTGATTGGGCCAATTGGTAGTTGTTTTGGGCCCATGGTTTTGGTTTCCCATGGTTTTGTGCCTATGGATTGTATGTGATGAAGCCTTTAAAAGGCTTGGGAAAAATTCATTGTAATGGGCCAGGGGATGTGAGTAGTGAGGGCTCATTTGGCTAGATTAAATAGGTTTTTCCCAAGGGATATAAGGTTTATTTATTAGATGGGTTTTCCCTGGGTAAACATTATGTTGTTATGTTTGTGTTTTGTTGTTGTGTTAATTTGTATCTCATATTTTTATTTTTATTTTTTTACAATTGGTGTTATTAACTTTTAAACAATTGGTATTATAGCATTTATGGATTTAAGGGGGCACCTTTATGGCTAAGGCTTTTGGCTCAGACATATGGTAGACCCTGTTATAATGGGAAATCTATGAGAGTGATCCTTATGGTGAAAAGAAATGGCGAGAGATTCAAAAATAGATATCAAGAAATTTATTGGGCAAAGTTTTGAGTTGTGGAAGCTTAAAATGGAGGAATTATTGGTGGACAGAGATCAGTGGATTGTTGTGAATCCAAAAACTGCACCCATGGGAATGTCAACAAAAAACTACACGAAATTGGATTATAAAACAAAGAGCACAACACGATTGTGTCTCTCAGATTTATTATTTCTAAATGTGTCAGAGGAATGAATAGCAAAGGATTTGCGGGACAAGTTAGGGGCTTTCTATAAATCTAAGACCCTAGTGAACAAATTATTCCTATGGAAAAATATGTATAACCTGAGGATCAAGGATGGAGATTTGGTGATATAGCATTTGAACACCTTCAATATTGTGGTGAGTCGACTATTATTTGTTTATATTAAAAGTTTAGATAAGGATAAGTTAATTTTTATGTTATGTTCTCTATCATAGTTGTGGGATATTTTGGTTGTTTCCATGGGTAGTAATGAAACTCCCTTAAAATTCAATGAAATATTCTCATCATTGTTGTTGGAGGAGATGAGACGGAAAAACATGGAGAGTCAAAATGGAGATGCCTTATCTATACGAGGATACTCCCATAATATAAATATAAATAAGTCCTCAAGTGGGGCATATAAATCTAGAGAAATATCAAAATCTGCAAGAAATCATGTAAAGATATATTGGCGATGTGGAAAATAAAGCCATTACAAGAAAGATTGTAAAGCCAAAATTGTAGAGAAAGGGAAGGGATCTGAAGATTCTCCTTTTGTAGAAGCAAAAACATCCTTATATGAAGGATGGGATGTGTACTTGGCTTCTTCAATTACACAAGTATATCATGCAACATGGTTGATCGAATCAGACACATATTTTCATATAAACCCTTACAAAGAGTGGTTTTGCGACTATGAAATAATTGATGGTGGTGATAATTTCTTAGAAGATGACTCAAGATCAAAAATAATAGGATGAGGAAAATTGAATTTGAATCTCATGGATGGAAGGGTGAGGACACTCCCTGGTGTTCTACACATCCTAGGATTAGCTAGAAGTTTGATTTTTATAAGCAAGATGAGTGATGCAAGTGTTTAAAAAGGATACTTATAGGATGGTTTGAGGAGTAATGGAATTGTTGAGGAGAGTTCAAATTGGAACTATGTATAAGCTATTGGGAAGCATTGCTTTTGTTGGGTGTAATAGTTTCGTTGTTCCTAAGAGTGGAGCAGAAGAAGTAAAAACTCTTGTAGCTTTAGGAGAAAACACTATGTTGTGGCATCAAAGACCACGACAAATTTGTGAGAAGGGTCTTCTAGTACTGCATGGAAATGGTTTGGTAAAAGGTATGTCTAATTGCTATATATATTTTTATTTATGTGAACATTTCTTATATGGGAAGAAAAATCAGGTGATCTTCTCCTCTAGTGCTAAGAGGGCAAAGGGAATACCATAGCTAGTGCATAGTGATGTATGTGGACCTGTGCCAGTTCCATCATTGGGTAAATATGTTTGCTACATATCATTATAGATGGCTTATTAAGGAATACATGGATATATTTCATCAAAACCAAATGTGAAGTCTTCGACATATTTAAAGAATTTAAGGCTCGGTTGGAAAATTAGACAAAGAAGAAAATAAAGGTGTTAAGGACAAATAATGGTGGAGAATTTTGTGGGAAGAATTTGAAGAGTTCTATAAAAAATGTGATATAGCATGACATAATACGACCTCATACAAACCTCAATGGAATGGAGTAGTATAAAGGATCAATAGGAAGTTGATGAACAAAGAAAGGAGGATTCTTAGTGGTGTTGGCTTAGGAAAATAATTCTAGGTGGAGGTAGTGATAGATGTTGCATGTTACTTTTTAAACAAATCACCCTCATCGGAATTGAATTATAAGACTCCATGTCATGTATGGAATGGTAAGAAACCATATCTCACACATCTCAAGGTATTTGGTTGTGATGCATGTGTACATGTTCCAAAGGAAAACTAAACAAAGTTGGATAAAAAAATATGAAAGGTGCATCATTATTGGTTATAATGATGGTTTAAAAGGTTACAAGTTTTGGAACCCAAAAAAAAAAGAAGGTTGTGTATATTAACATCTAATTTTTAGAGAATTAAAAGAAATTATCAAACAAGAATTCCTACCAAGGGAGAAAGATCCAGAGAAGATAAAATTTGAACTAAAGGATGATGATTCAAACTCTACAGAAGAAAAAGAATCATAAAGAGAAGAACCACATGCTCCAATTCTATGGATATCAATTCTGGAAAGAAGGTAGCCATAAAGGTATATTCCACCTAATTTATTTTCAAAGTTTTGTTTGTTTATTACTAATGATGTTCCTAGAATTGTTAGGGAGGTAGTGGATTCAAAGGATGGAAAACTCTAGAATAGGGCCATGGTTCAACCCATTGGTAGCAAATGGGTGTTTAAGGAGAAGTTTAATGCAAAAGGCAATGTGGAGAAATACAAATCTCAGTTAGTAGCAAAAGGTTATGCTCAGGTGCAGGTAATTGACTTTGGTGATATTTTTTCTCTTGTTGCGAAATTAACTTCTATTAAATTTCTTTTATATGTTGTTGTTGCTTTTGACTTTTAGGTTGAATAGATGGGTGGGAAGAAAACATTCCAACATGGGGATATGGAATAAGAGATCTATATGAAGTAGCTAAAAGGCTTTGAAGTGAAGGGTAAGACATAATTGGTGTCAGAGATGAAGGTGGATGTATTAGAGCCAAGTGTTGGATTCAGGGGGATGCCCTTGTTGCTGAGGGTTTATTTGGCTTGATGTGTCAACAATGACGGAAATAGGGACTAGAAAGCCTCCTTGTGACAATGAGGATGATCAAGGAGAAATGGGCGTAGCATGCCAAGATAATCTGTGTATATGTGAGGACTCATGAATGTATATCCAATGAGGAGACCTAAGATGGATTTGGCATTTTCGATTCCTGAAAATGGGTAGTTCAAAAGGAAACAACATTAAAGAACAGGGCAAGCAGAATATTATGGATCATAGTAGTAGAAGGTAGGGTTTGACTAGATCTGTGAAGTCATGTGCAACCAAGTGAGGGTGCATGAGGTTCATAGGTCAACACGATGATAGATATGCTATTAGGATGGATTGTGGAGTGCCCTAATGAGAAGCATACAAATAAGAGAGTTTTTAGAAACTTTGCAAAGAAACAATGACTATGACAACTAGAGGGAAATGATGAGGTTAGAGGCTACACTTTGGAAACTTTAGTGGCTTAGTATAATTTTGTTTATTTAAATGGCTAGTGAAGTATTTGGTCGGGGGGCTATAATGGCACGTAAGAAACAGACACAACGAGCTCACACTTCATCAACATGAAATTTGTGTTTTCATCATCATCCTTGATGGCAGGGGTGGTTGTGGGAAATATGGTGTTGTATTGGATCATGTATGTGGTGGAAGAGTTGAATAAATAGGGAAAACAAATCATGGAGCTGGGCAAGGGTTCGTTCTCATAGAACCAAGTGATGAACAATTATAATTTTGAGAAGTTGAGGGATTAAAGTGGAAACGTAGGTTTTTGTGGATGCCCTGGTGGTGAACAATTCCATGGATCTCCTTTCTCAAAACCCCATTAGACTCGATGAGAGAAACCGTTATGAGTTAATTGTTGTTTGCAACACCCTAGCCATGAGAAAATATGATTGAGGTTAGCCATATGATGTTAGAGCTTCTCTGCCAAGAGATAAAGGTTTTATGGTGGATTTTGATGAGAGATG